>PVLD010005032.1:0-117331 GCA_004027595.1 Dinomys branickii | reverse complement strand
TCATATATACATACATACATTTTTGTCTCTTTCTTTTCTCCTTTCCCTCGTCCCATCTGTTCTTTGTTTTTGAACAGATTGCCTTCATGTCTCTTAGTTTATATTCCCACCCTCGGGTTCTTACACCAGTGATACAATACGTTGCCTGCACATGTACCGCTGATTTATTTCACTTATGAGTATGGACTCCAGTTTTGACCACTTGCCTACAAAGTCCCCAAAACTTTCTTTATAGCTGAATAATACTCCATTATATAAAAATGCCACAATTTTTTAATCCAGTCTTCTGTGGATGGACACGTGGGTGGCTTCCACATGTTCTATGTCTGTATGTGTTGTCCTGAACACACACTTTGAAGACATCCATATGCAAAGCAGCAACTATTGGTGGTGGTTTTTTTTTTTGTCTTTGGTTTTTTTGTGTGTGTGTTTTTCTGTTGTTGAGAGGATTAATTGTCTGACCAATTTTGCATGTCTGTATCTGGGTTCATATATATACACTTTAAAGATATCAATAGGTAAAGCAACAACCACTGTTGAGTCCATGTCACCTTGTCTGTAGATCAGTTTTGATTGTACTATTTTTTATGCTAATTTGTGTCTGTTTGTTAATATGTTTTTGTGCTTTTATTTAAAAATAAATAAATAAATAAATAAATAAATAAATAAATAACGGAGCAGCCCCAAAGACGTAGACACGCTTTGACACTTCCCTTTTTCATCCCATTCAGGCTACAAGCCAATCGGTTGGTGCCATCATACCCAGGCTGGGTCTTCTGTCTTCAGTTAATCTCTTGAGCCACACCAGGAACTATGCTGTTTCAATTTAGTCCTTCATTTCTTATGCAAGTTGAAACAATCAGTGAACTATCCTTATTGGGGGGATGTAAAGATAACTGGTGGAAACAGAAATGTGTTTGCTGATCTGAGAACAGGTGAACTATGTCTCTCAAGGATACTGAAGACTGTCTGGTCATATGAGGAGATGGGTGAGTGGAAGTCAGTTAAGAGAGCTTGCACTGCATTTGAAAATTTAAGAAGTCATTAATTCAAATGGTCAGCCACACTGCTTGAATCATATATACTACAATAATGTACATGTAGGATTACTTAATAAATCTTACTGTCCTTGTTTAATTCAGAGGAAACAGCACACAGTTACTGTTTCAGGATTACTGCTTCAGTAAAGGGTCAAACTTTCCCTTGATGGATAGATGCTATCCTAGATCTTCAATAGGTTGACTAAAAATAGTGTCAATCACTTCTGTGAACAAACCCAAGATTATGACCCAACTGTCATGTACTAAAAAGGATCATCTGTCTTTCCTTTTTTGAGTCAAGGGATTTTGGCAGGGACATCATACTCCCTTCAAGAGCAGTTTGTTCCCTTGCCTTTTTTTATAGACTCCACTTATCTGAGTAGACCTCTTCGCCATAGTCTTCAGGACTCTAGACTGATGAGATCCTCATTCTTTTGGCACGCTGTCAGCACGGCCTCCTGAGAGTAACTAGGAAGCCTTTTGCTGTTGCTGCTACTCTGCAATTTTGCTTCCCTTTCAGTGCTTCCATCTCTTTGTGATTTTCACCTATTTCTCCTCAAGCTATCTCCAAACAATGTGTTACCACCTCTCTCCGTGAATTTGTTTCCTCTCTGCCCAAATAATTTATTTCAGTCTTCTTCCTTATTTCCCTGACCCATCTCAGCTCATTTGGCAGGACACAGTGTTTTATGTAAACACAAATCTTTATCATTAATACTCAGAAAGCAGAGATAATTTATTTTAATTTAACTCTTCAAATTGAAGATTAAGACTTAAAATCCTCACCTATAAACATTAACATTAAGACCAAGAAACCTATCTTTGAACAGAGAGTGCATTATATTTTTTCTTTGGATAAGAAAATTATTAACACTTGGAGTTTCTGCTAAGGTAAACTAAATAACTCAATAAGATTTTTTTCAAATTTAATAGTTTAATGAACTGGTACTAAAAATTAAAAGAAAAACGGATATATATGGCAAAGCAAAGCAACTACAAGCAACTGAGAGAAACTAGAAACATAAATTATTTAAGAGAAATTAAACATTTCAATTAGGCAAGTATAAGATACTTCTGTTAATACAGTCCATTTTAGTTCATACAAACTCATCCCATGTACACTCATCTCATATTCAACCTGGGATAAATTCAAGAGTTTGAAATATATTTGTCCAAATTGTTCAGACTTCCTTTATCCACTTGGCAAGCTAATATTTAGCATTTGAGAGAGAAGTAAATTTCCTCAGATTCTTTTACTCTTCCACTGAGTCCCATCTTTCTAATTTCTAGGCAATGATATGCAGTATTTCTCTTAGGCATCAGGATTTCTTGTATTTTCTTAAGTTGTAATTGCTCATCTTTTACATTTACCCATGAGATTCGCATAGACAGGAGAACAACTCTTTTGCATAAATTATGCTGCCACCTGGTATGGAGTTTACAATATAAGAATCAGTAAAGGTTTGCCGCATGAATGACCTAATGACAGGATGAATACAGTGTTGTGAATGGCTTATATAGCTTATCCTGAATAGCTCATTCATTTAAGCATTATTTATGCTGAAAACTGTGTGTGCTTTAGATAGAGGTATTTCCACTACTGCATTCATCCAACATGCAGATTCACTGATGGTCTCCCTCTTTCAAAACACCAGTTCATAGACTTTGCTTCCATTCTGTCCGCACCTTGTGTACTCCTCTGCCAGCTATTACATGTTGAACTTGAATCTTATGACTGCACAACACGTATTTCTCCACCTAAAAAGAGAAATTATCTGTTGTTTCTCTATTTGTACCATTTTTCTGTAATGGGATTGTTAACTTAGGACAATAATTACTTTGCAGCTATATGAAAGCGATACTACTGAGATTATTTTAGAATCTTTTGTTGGTTACTGAGTGTGAGCATCTTGTGTATCCATGTAGCCATGGCTGTCATGTTATGTGAGGAGTTCTATAGTAGAAGATTGGGAAGGTGAGGCAGAATTTCTTTCAGTGCAATTCCAACAAATATTGCTAGCATATCCAGAGTTTGTATTAGATAAGGCAAGTTATTCATATAGTGAATTGCAGCAAGGAAATGAGAGTCATCCTAACACCCAGAAAAAGCAAAACATGAAACAGTGGCCTAGAATTAAAAACCCAACTGATACTTAGCATCTACTTTGAAATGATGATGACAATAGAAAATAATCAAGTAAGTTCATGTTGAATTATTTAAAATAAATAATGACAACGTTGCTTAATTAATTGTTAGATTTCTACACTTAAAGTTACTTCATATAATTTATGTTACTGTAATACTCAAGCATTTTTGTTTTATGAATAACACTCACACCTATTTTTATCCTGCCAGTGACCTACATCTCAAAAATGGCAATACTATAAAGATCGGTTTTTAATATATTATCTCATAAAACCTATCTTCATATTAAAATGCTTAGAACAAGCTCAATTATCATTACAGCAAAATAAGCTTTCATGTGCAGTTCAATAAACTTTAAGTGAACCGAGTAAGTCAGAGCACATTAGATACTGAAGATGTAAAGAGTGGGCATGATATTTGCCTTCAAAATACTTAAGTACAAATCCAGTAACTTTGATACAGAACCAGTAATTTTGAGCTAACACATTCAGATTTGTTATAATAAATAAAATTGATAGGAATGATTGCCTAAGGAGGAATCTTAATTGTGGTTTAAAGAATAGTGTGTGTGGGAGGGCCGAGGATATAGTTCAACAGCACAGTGCCTGCCTGGCAAGTGTGAGGTCAAGAGTTTGATTCACAGTACAAAAAAAAAAAAAAAAAAAAAAAAAAAAAAGAAGAAGATCACCAGCAGCAAGAATAGAGGGATTTGGGATTGAGCACCTGAAGAATGGATAAACATTTAAAAATAAAATAGAGCAGGGCTTCATATCATGACTGTAAAGCCACAATACACTTCGAAGTTATCGATATGTAATGCAACAACCATTGTTGATTCCCTGTCACCTTGTCTGTAACTCAGTTTTGATTGTACTATTCTCATGCTACTTTGTGTCTGTTTGTTAATAAGTTTTTGTTTCTTTACTTTTAAAATAAAAGTGAAATAAAAAGCCACACATTGTGCATGGGAGGGATGACTATCCCAATCTGCCTGGAGCATGTAATAAAGGGAACGTTGAGATTATGCTTGAAAGATAGGTCCTAAGTAGATGATAATGAGCTATCATTTCATAAAGTAGAATCTAAACTTTTTGAAGCACCAGAGGCTATGCAGAACTGGGGAATAAGATCTGAGTTTGTATTAGAAGATTTTCAGTAAGTGTGGACAGGATGTCTTTGGTTAGATTTGGATAGAAAAGAGAGCTTGAGGGCAAGAACTCACATTCAGATCATATTGCAGAGAACAACCTCTGTGACTATCATGGTGCTCATTTCACAGGGCCAGCAAAAATGAAAACAGAAGCACGGATGGAGGACAGCCTTTTGTCAATACACAAAATAGTCAGTAGGGTTTTGCTGAAAAATCTCCCCTTCCGTGACTGAAATGATGAGCTAGGCATAGGTTTCAGAACACATTCTCTATTGATGTATTATTACACTTACTGAGATAACAATGGCAAAATCACAGACATGGCAAAGGTACTGCAAAGAGGTCATCATTTTATTACAGAATACATGGGAGCTAGTTGAGTGGCACAGTCATGGACTGCAGCAGGCAGCAGAGATGTTTGATAATGTATAATGTGACATAGGAAGGGATACCAATCAATGACTTCTTCATTGTTGGGTGGCTTTTTCAGGCTATACTCAGCTTTAATTAAATTTTGTCCTGCCAAATGATGAAGTTGACTATAAAATCACTTCACAGTGCCGCTTCAGCACAGAGAAGGGAGCTGGTGAAAAGGATTTCACACAGGATTGACAATGTTGAAGCCAAAAGCAGATACAAAGGGTATTTTTAGAGTGCACCTGATTTGCTAATTATCTAGTAAAGAAGGTAGCAGCTAGAGTTAGATCAATGAGGAAAACAGAAATCCTTTCTGCAAATGTATTGAATGAAATTTGTGCACAAAGAAGGGTTATAGAATAGATTATAAAAAGATCTATAAAATATATGTATAAAATATTAACAACCTGATGGTAATTCTTAACTTCTGTGGGTTTTGTGTATATCACCCAATAATAACCAAGCTTTGCCACTTATGTGATGCTAAAAACCAGAGCTATATGTGTCTGTATTTCATATTTTTTCTTTACCTTCTTTCACTTTTTGCTTTTACCCATTTTCTAGTTTTACAGAACTAAGTATAAATTATCTTGTTTAAACAAATTTTCCTTTCAGTTTAGTAGATCTTGTTATTTTTAAAAATATTTTTATAAAGGAAAATCAGTGGATAATATAAAAATCACAAAAGTGAAGAAAATTATTCTAAAGAATGAAAAAATGAAGTGGAGCTTATAATTATACTTAGCAAAGGTTTGTCAAAGTTTGCGAGGGTGAAGATTCAGATATTAATATTAAAATTACAGTGAATAGTATTGGTAGTCTTCCATTTTATAGTTAAAGTTTACTAATTAATATTTAATATTTTCTTCAACATAATTTAATTCAATTTCAAATATAAATTCTTTAGGTTTAAACATTCAAGTGGAAGAACTTTGTGTATTATTGATACCTAGAAATCTGAATAAGAATGTTTCATGACAATGTGTTGGATATGGTCTTTAAGGAATTAGTTTGCAACGACAGCGTTTATCTGACCTTTTTCTGTCCAGCAATATTGCTCTGTGTTGTACTTAGTAGACCGCTGGCAAAGGTACTCATCCACTGTGAGACACATGCCTACTTAATGTTAAATGCACAAGCTACTATCTGTAAAGAATTTTCTCCCTTTGAATTCTCAACACTTTTGAGTGAATTGGTGTTATTTGTCAGGAAATATTTTCTAGGGCAAAACCACAAGTTTGTGAATGTTTAGGTTCTTTTGTAAATGACTGCAATGTGTGTGAGAAGGGACAATGAATAGAGGCAGCTAAGTGCTGAGGTGTTCCTGTAATAGTGTGCTAATAATTATGAGGCCTATAAAACTGATGTAATTTCCAAAACATTCTGTGCCTACCATGCAAATTTTGGGTATAATTATTGATCTAGAATAAATCACTTGCTCCTTAAAGCACCTTTTTCCAATTTATTTATTTTATTTTATGAAGGTATGCTGAATGTTTAAATATTTCAAGATTCTGCTGGAATGTATTATGCAGTTTTATATGCAAACTTTCTATCCAGTACCTGGATTGGAAATATAATACATCTATCAGCTGTGTGGATCCCTCTACCACAATGGAGAAAGATATGCAGCAAAGTGCTAACATGGTCCATTTTGTATTGCAGCATCTGGATGCCCGCATTGTAAAGACCTGTGGAGGATAATTAAATTTCCATACCTTATGTGGAGTGACCATAAAGAAGATGGTGCTATTTGGGAATCAGTTAGAGAGTCCTGGGCTTCTAGCTCTTTCTTTTGTAATTTGATGGGTTTTAAATGAGTAATAATTTGAAATTCATGAGTTTAAATATTCTTCTTCTATAAAATGCGTGTAGTGGATATTATACATAATATTGATAACAGTGGAAAGGATGGGCTTTCATAGTAAATCAAACTAAGAATTCATTCTAGAACTCATTGCTATACTTTATATCTTCCCTTTTCATTTTTAGCAGTTTATATTGAAAGTTTGAGGCGATCTCATGTTGTTAGAGGACATAAATATACCAAGAAAGCTTTTGAAGTATTTTCCAAACAGCATTAACTCTTTTGAGCTCTTCAGTCATTTTTTTTATTATAGAATGTGTGAAAGGAAATCTGTGGCTTGAAAAAAAAAAAGGGAAGCGTTCTCTGATAACTTGAAGAATGTTGAAGGTGGTTGAAAATGAAGTAGGAAATGGCTGCACAAATTAAACTAGACCATTCAGAAATCAGCAATTTAAAAGGAGTACATTGTGTTGATAGTAGTCTCTGTAGAATCTTCTTTTCTCAAAAGGTCTCAATAAGAGTGTATCTACTGAGTAACAAGTAGCAGTGCTCCTGGGTTCCACCACCAGAAACCAGCACAAAAGGTTATTGTTACATTCTACTTTTAGAAGAACAACACTTGCAATATTCTATATGGGATTTATTCACATATATATGTATATATATATAAACATATTTATCACATAATGCATAAAATGTCAGTGGTAGATTACCTCCTAATTCATTTTTGTAGCTCAACTTGTACATCGTGAATATTATTAGTATTAGATTTCTCATACATGTCCTTCATATTCTAGACCTTAAAGCTTAATTCAGTGAAAGGACATGTTTTACATTTATGCTGTTAGTTTTAAAACTTGACTTATAGAAATTATAATTTTTCCTGGGCACGTTAGTTCCAGTACAATATGGGTAAATTGGTACATATTATTTCCTGAAAGAGGAAAAATATTAGCATTTATAAATTGAAATATATCAAAAAATAATTATCTACTATTTCTAAAAATGCTGTCTCATTAAGAAAACAATCATACCCTAGACAATGGCAATTTTTAATTGATAAAAGTAAATTTTTCATAAATATCAAATAAGCAAAATTCTGAAACAACCAATCTTTAAGATTAAAAATATGATAATTTTGGTATCAAGAACAATACATTTCTTCAGAAGCATGACTTAAAACTTAGAGCAAAAGCATGAAAGTATAGTTCTACTTTCCTACATATATCTCTTATTAAATACAAAAAGGATTGTATGCTAAATATTGAAAAACATGCCCAGCTAAACTCATTGGGAGGCTTTAAGCATTTTCCACGTTATTTATCCATGATTATTCTTTAATATATGACTTTCTCTGATGCTATTTACATTTTCCTTTATCTGTTTGCTCATTTCTCCTGTTTCCATTTATTCAGGGAACGCAGTCGCAGATGAGAAGTGTAAAACACTGTTCACCAAATGTAACTAATGAATAAAAGAGCTCATTGCACATGTGCACAGGGTCATTGTTTTCTACAAGATTCATAAATGTAAATACTTGAAAAGGAAATTGGAAGTGTAGCTGCTAAGTGAAGCATGTTCCTGGTGGTTTCCTTTTGTAATGCTACTAGGAACAATCTCTGTATCAATCAAGGCATCAGCCTTTTTGAATCTCATTAGCTACTGCACTTCATGTAAAACAATTCTTTAAAAAATTTGCATAGGTGGTAATGTTTTTCTTCAAGGGGGATTCTAAAATGGGATTTTTACAATAAAAGCATCGGCCTACTTGAGAACACCACTTGAAGCAAGGTGTTTCTGAAGGGATCATTAACAATTCTAAAATATGTAAGAAGACAAGTGAAAAGCTAGTGAATGCAGAGACACTAGTAAGAGTTCACAGAAGCATTAATGATTGCACTTGCAGAAATTTAGGGCACTGACAATCATGAACTTCGAATGCTACCCTTTCAGTCCACATCTCAATGAACAAATGCTTGTCATTATGTTAGTGTCTTGGTTACTTTTTTCTCTCACTGCTGAGACAAAATACCTATTACCAGAATTAAAGAAGGAAAGGTTTATTTGGCTCACAGTTGGTCAAAGTTTCAGTCCATACCTGGCTGGCTCCAAGGCAGAGTGGCACACGGCAGAGGGCAGCAGTTCACGGTGGCAGAAAACAGCAAAAGCAACAAGAGCAAAGAAGCAGCAGCAAAGAAAAAGCCTCTTCCCCTCCCTTATGTTTTGTGCAGGCTGCCCCACCCCAGGGCATATACAGCACTCACACCCATAATCCCCGCATTGAACCATGAATCAATCACGAACTACAGAAGCCTGGCCTGTCCCTGCATGAGGTTTTAGGGAGGCATCCAGACACAAAGCTTACCAGATAGGATGCCTAATGCGTATTTCAAGCTGATGATTTGATAGCAAATTGGATGATGTATGTGAAATAGTTTTTGACTACCATTTGAACCTCCAATATTGTGATATTTGGCCTAATCCATATAACAAGAATAAAATCAATTTCAGAGTTTACACCTACAAAATTAATTGCCTAGTAATTCAATGAGTATGAATATGATCTGTCTAATTCCACACTGAAGCTAGATGAACTGAAGGATAATGAAAATTGTCTTAACCACTTTTAGACAGCCTGTGAGAATTTGTGACAGAATGTAGCAGGCAAGCTCACTGCAAGAGTCCCTCCTAAGGAAAGGGGACCGAGATTTGGCTCATTCTGATCTTAATCTGTACAAGGTATTGCTCACTTTGAATGTGTATCCAGAGCACCGCATACCACTGTGTGAAGTAGAAGACTTTTCACAGTAAAAGATTTTCTCCCTCCTACTGCAGAAAAACAGAAAAACACCAGGTTCAAGCTCTTTGTTCTCACTTCTTTTTTTTTTTTTTTAGCTACTAATGCCATTCACTTCAAAGAAGTAAATTTTAAATCAAAACTCCTCAGTGTCTTGGATTTCTATTTCAGATTTATCTGTAGATTTTTTTCTCAAATTGTGTGACAAGAAATTCTTGTCTGACCCATATGAGAGGCAAAATTGAAAAGCATCTTACAGTCTCTGATAATTAAAGCCTTTGATTAGAAACAAAGGTGCTAGTTGGTTTAAAAGCACCAAGAAATTGGAGTTTATACATCTGAAATTAACATTTGGCTGAAATCCTGTTGATCTTCTGACCTTGTTTGTGCTAAACAAGAGTCTATCTTCAAGTTAATGCATCATTTTATACTCTGGACACAAATTAAATTCCAAGTAGCTTAAAAAGCTAAAATTAATTGTAAAAGTGAAAAGAACACACACATCAAAGACTCATTTCTAAAGCTTGTATGTACACATTTTAAAACTACTTAAAACTGTTAGATCATCTCTCATTTGACTTCTTTTAAAAATTAAAAGCTAGATAAATTATAGGAGTTCAATTCTGGGACAAGCATTACTCATTATTACATTCTCCCTATTTTGGATATTTTTGATTATACTCATTTCTTGGTCTTGAAACTTATCATTTGTTCTTATGCAACACAAAGTAAATATTTGAATATTTAAATATATATATATTTTAATATTCAGAAGGGAGAAAAAATGTAGCTACATCAAAACTCAATTCTATGTCTTATTCGTAGGGGCTTGTGCTATGGACACGTTTTGATACTAATCATTTTTGTTAATGTCCCCTAACCGTATGTGAATATAGAAAGATGGATCTATGAGACACGTAATGCTAAACCTTCCCAGCAAGTCAGGAGAAGCTAGGAAGAGGCAAAGAAGGATTCCCCTGGATTTCTTGATGGGAGCACAGCACTGCTGCTCATTCAGTTCTGACTTCTGTGCTTAAGAAAAATGAACCAAAGAATTTCACATGATTTAATCTGTTCAAATTGTGGAATTTCCTTATAGTGGTCTGAGACATCTGATATGTAATAATGACCCTAAAATATCGGATGCATCTTCTTCTAGTCGGTACTTTGCACTCAATGTTGTTATCACAATTTCTGCTATTATTTCCTATTTTATCCTCAAAATATTATACATTTCATAGGAGTAAAAAGTACCTTTATTCTTCATAATGTATCAATAAAAGATGCCAAATATTCATCCAGTGCATATCCGAATAGTTGCTTGCTATTTCAAGTATCATCACGAGGTAAGTACCAAATGATATCACTTTCACAGGTATTAAATAATAATTTCTAAGCAGAAATTCAGGAAGAAGCACCCGAAGTATTGACAGTATATATCTCACACATGTACAACGTTGAAGAACCATGAACAATTTCTAAGGCTATCAATTTTGCTGCCCATTAGTAATGAAGGCAAGAGACCCAAATTAGAAAGACTAAGTTCATGTTAAATAAATTGCCCTTCTTAGTCATGGGCATCGCTTCAGGTATGGCACAGCACGATGGATAATGGATTTCTGAAAGACACACACACACATACACGTTGTTTTTGTAAATTAGAATGTCTATAAATTGCAGAGTTTTAAATATACTCTAATATATAGTATCCTACTTCTTGTGTTTTCTGATCAATGGGAAAAAATTCATCAAAATGGGAAAAATTCAAATATAAAGCAATTTCTAAGTAATACGTAATAATCAAAGCAACCATTTCCTAAAACAGAAAGAGCTGCCAAAGGAGTGAGGCTAGTTCCTTTAACATAAATAAATGTAATCACTTGTGTTCACGTATCTCTCCTTAATGTAGTGCAGTGGGCAAAATTTGCTTTATTAAGAAAACAAACAAACAAAAAAATCAGTCAATAGAATGTAACATACCAGTGAAAGAAGTAAACATGAAACACAGCAAATTAAATCATAGCAATAATAAAACAAAATAATTCCTTCTCATTTAAAATATTGAAATTAATAAAAGAGTACTACTTCAGTAGTAGGAAATTATGGAATAAACAGATTATTTTAAAGTAGTTGAAAAGAATTCGACACAATGATATTCAAAAGGAATAAATTTAGATCAACATAAGCATTTGTGAGGGACAGAGGACACTTTCACAGTCTGGCGATATCTCTAAGGGAGCACATACTAGGAATAGCAGAAGTTTGACCAAAGTTTCCCTGAGGCGCAGAAGTGCACACACATTTCACAGACCTATGGGATGCGATATCGCATTTCAATCCATAGGAACTACAGACCCAAAAATAAATATTTTATAATTCCCTCCTGAGATATTTGTTCAGTAGCTACAGTATGTACATCTGTAAGCTTGCTCTCAAGAGGAACTGCACCCTCCTGTGGATTTTACCTCTAGGAATCTCAACAAGCCCAGTAGAGATCACAGAAAATTGATTGATGCCTCTGGGGTGCACGTGTTTGCGTATGCCTATAGCATCGGATCTTTCTTCATGACAGAAATACTTCATCATTTTTTACAGCTAATAACTTTTTTCAAATTTGTGTTACAGTGTGTTTACATTAAATGTATCACTACATGATATTTACCGTATTTGTAGGAACTTGGTACATGTAGGTAACACTTCTTCAGTACTTTATTTTCATACCCTCCCTTCACCTCCATTGTTTCTTCCTCCAATTCTTGCTCCACTTCCAATTTAATAGAACTCTACTTTCCTACTTCCTATTATTTATCTTTCATTACTCAGATGTTTTGTGTTTCTCATGTGAGAGAAACCATGAGATACATAAATGTGCATCGTTTATTTCACTGAAAATCACGATCCCCTGCAGGGCTTATCTACCTTGGGAAAGTGTAACAATCATACGACATCCACCTCTTGGCACGTGTCTCACTTCTGGTTAGGAACATTTGTACTTTTATTTTTTTAAAAAAATTTAAAAAAAATGCTAAGAACAGTATCTACCGCTTACAGTCTGGGGACTTTACCCCAACAAAGAGCTGACGGGTCTTTGTAAGATTTACCCGCTTCCACCTCGTAGCACTAAACCAATGTGTCTATACTATAGCAACACAGGCTTACAACAGAAAGGGCTGAGAGATACTATGTTAAAGGGTCAGAGTGGCATTGTTAGACTAAGCCTCAGACAATGGGAGAGAGGAGAAAGGGGAAAAATCAAACAAGAACCTAGAGGGAACCAAAGCCTCTGGGAAGCCTGTCTACACTAAACATTAATGATATCCCAGTTTCCAGCCACTTTAACAAAACTCACAACGAAGGTCTCTTTACTCAAATTCAGTCATCTTATCCTCATGTACAAATATCAACATAAAATTTAAAAGTATGTCAACAAGCAAGAGAGATGGCAGTAGTACAACACAAAGAATCAAATCCATCCTCAAAATATGACCCCGATTTTGAAGTTATAAAAGAAAATTTAAAATAGCTACGAATATGTTAAAAGTGCCATCGAGATACAGAGACAACATTCACATATGATAGATAGGTAGATAGATAGATAGATAGATAGATGATAGTAACCAAGTTAAGGTAATGGTAAGAAAGAATTAAAAGGAATTTTCAAAATATTCAGTCTCAGTTGCTGGAAATCGCTGATAATTTCATCAGCAAATTGGACATGGCAAAGGAAGAAAATCTGTGAGATTAAAATATGGCGATGTCACACTTGCTACATCACAGAAGGGCTTGTATGCCAGCCAACGGGTGAAAGGATGAAGGGTATGAGGTATCTATGCACAAGGAAGTACTACTCAAGCATAAGGAAGGATAATATGAAACATGCATAATAAAATATGGGTCTTGAGATCATAACGCTAAGGTTAAATTTAGTATCATATCTCTAAGACTGGAGACCTACAAATATAAACATTTCAAAGCACAAAATAAAGAACAATGTTCATAGGAAGCCAGTTTCAGTAGAGAAAGGAAGGGGCTCTGTGTACGGGCGGAGAAGACGGAAGGGTGGGGAGGAGGACTGGGGAAAAGAGCTAAGTAAAAATGATCAAAATGGCTGTGCACATGTATCCAAGCCCCGAGCTGAATGTAATCACTACTTATTGCAAAATGTACTATTAATGAAAGAATTACAATGGCAACAGTGCAAGCTGAAATGCACAGTAGTGATAATGAAAGCAAAGGAATGGAATGTCCAGTCAACACAGGCTCATGTCAAAGGCCATAACATCTTCTGTGGATGCTAGAAAATAAGAATAAAAGCAGAAAAGGTAGTTCAAGAAATACTGATGAGAATTTTCCAAAATTAATATCAGACACAAAGGCTCACATTCAAGATGCCCAGAAAACACAAAGAATGAGAGATTCTTCCCAAAATAGACACCAAAACATTTTGTTTTCAAATTTCAGAACGACCAGTAAAAAAGTGGAAATGGGGAGAAGGTGGGACTGCGGTGGACTGTGCAAGTGTCTGACCAACAGAGAAAACGTCTGATGAATGGCACTGCATTTTTCTTAGGAAGTACACCAGCAATGAGCATGGAGCAAAGTACTTAAGGACTCGAAGGTCCAAACGCCAAGAATGTGGAATTCAGTATTCAAGAAAGTATTCTTTTGACAACAAAAGAGGGTTTTCTTCTCAGAAAAATTAAATATAGCAGTTTATTCGCTGTAGTCCCTCCACAAGAAATGGTGGAAGAAATTCGCTGGAGGGAAGAAGAAAATGATTTATTTCAGAAAGTTAGATCTGTACCAATAAAGGGAAAGGTTCAGAGAAGCAGTAAGTAAAAGTAAAATAAACTTCTGTTTCTTATTCATAATGTATCTACCAGATACATTTTTAATAGTCATCATACAACTAATTACATATTGAAGGATTACAGCTTATGAGTAGTGAAATGAATTAAAAGTTATATTAGAAGTTGGGAGCATGAATTTAAACTGGTCTTTTTAATGTATCACACTACCTTTTATGTATCACGCTATCTGTGAAGCAGTATAATTTTATTTAAAGCAGGCTTCAGTTAATTGCAAATGTGTACTACAAATTCTACAGCAATGACTTTAAACTTCTAAAATGAGGTTTAAATCATAGGATAATAGTATGTAGAAAACAGAATTAAGTAAAATATTTAAATGAGAAGTGGTAATAAATGAGAAAAAGTATAAAGAAAAGCAAATCAATGAAATAAATAATCAAATGACATAATGATTTTAAGAATGGTTTAAATATGCAAATAAAAGCATTGACACTGTGAGCAGTGATTTTTAAAAAGTGCATGCTTTCTGTAAAAATTTTAAAGGTAATGTCATGAACCGGTAATAAGTAAATGCATGAATTAAAGCATACTGTTCAAACCATAATCAAGAAAAAAGTTGGCATAGTTATAGTCAGCAAATGCATTGTCAGAACAAAGAAATTTAAAATGTAGAGACAGAGAAAATGATAAAGACATGAAGATTTTAAGATGATTATTCAAAAAGATATAGTAAGTATACATATAGAACAGCAAGTAGGAACACCTGAGACAAAATATTAATGAAAGAACAATTAATAATAGAAAAATCAGTATTATAGGGGAGATTTCAATACCACTGTTGGACCTGATACATATATCACACAAAAAATCCATAAAGCTACAATTGAACTAAACTGTATCATAAATCAGTTTCATCCAAATTATATTAGAATATTTTACTCTAGATCAGCATGATGTATACTCATCTCAAGCTAACTTGCTATATTTATCAAAATATGCCAGATTCTGGGTGATAATAGGCGTAAAAAAATTTCCACAACGGAATTACAGTGTGTCTTCAAGCCAAAAAGGAACTAAACTAGGAAACAGTGAAGGAAAGAAAGTTCGAAGATCATCACATACTGGGACATTAAATGACACATTTCCAAATAAGACATGAGTCAAAGACGCAGTCTTTAAAGTAGAAAAAATTTGAAGTAAGTGAAAATAGAAATACAATTTACCAAATTTTGTGCGATGATTTGAAAGCTGTTTAGTGTAAAAATTGTAGCGTGCCTGAATGTGTTAGAAAAGCAGATCTGAAACCAATAATCCAACCTTCTAATTTAGGAAAGTAGTGAAAAAGAACAATGGAAACCCAGATGAAACAGAAGAGAAGTAGTAAGTTCAGTGCCAAAACTGAGTTCAATCAGGGAAAAGACAAAAGCTTGTTTTTGTACATACTGATAAAAGATAAATCTCCAGTGAGCCTAATGAAGGTAAATTCAGAAAGGAGATACAAATTACTGATATTGAAAATGAAACTGTGTTAATCAACTGTGATCCACTAGACATAAAGACTGTTTTAAAGTATTAATAATTTACATTAAATAGACAATTTTTTTAGCTCCTTCTAAAATTTACACAATTATGTGTTGATATTCCAAATAGACCTAACCAACTAAAGAAGTTGGATTAAACAGTATCTTCTAATAAAGAAAATTCCTGTCCTGTATGTTTTATCAATGAATTTTATCAAACATTTAAGTGAAAAAAAATTGCATCAGTTGTCTATCATCTCTTTCAGAAAATACAAAAAAAAGAACCTTAACTCATTTTATTACGTCAATATTACTCTAATGTTAAAATACAATAAAGCAAAATAAAAGCCAATATCTGTCATAATAATACATACAAAGTGCAATTTATTCCATAAGTGCCAAGCTAATACAACATTGAAAAGCCCATGAACATAATCCACAAGAAACCAAAAAGGCATGTTATCTTATCAATTGATTCAGCAGTCAATACCACCCACTCATGATAAAAACTCTCCTCTAAATTAACACAGAGGGGATCTTTCTTAACTTGTTAAGGTGTCAGGTTAAGTAACCCTTAGTTAATGGGGGCTGATTTGTAATCTCCTAAATGAGTGGTGAAGGCTTACATAAATGAGACAATGGAAATGATTTCAGGGCTTTAGGAGGGTCTCACACTTTGACAGCTTCCATGTTCTCTGAGTTTAGACAAAGACTTCTCTGGGCAGCCCATATTTAATTGGTTTTCAAACAAAGGAGGATACTCAAGAAAACACAGGAATCTCACAGAACCTTGGAAAAAATTTTCCAAGTAGTAAATTATGCCCATCAGGAGGATTACCTTATCTTTAGGTTGGTATTTATTATAGGAGTGTGGAGCCTGCAGTGGCAGTTTCCTTGTAATTAATTGGGGTTGGAGCCAAATGTCCTCAGCTGTGGCCTTATCTTGTCCATTGAGGAGTCAAAGCTTTACAGGCCAATACAGGCCTCAGAGTGACTAGGGACTCACAGAAATTCACTCAGAATGAGTCCACTGCCTATCTTCAGACCAGGTGCCTAAGCTAAGTTTAACATACTCACAAGTAAACATGGAAAGCGAATTGGTTAATATTAAATCCAGCTCAGAGCCACTTTGTAGTGGTCTCCAGCATTAAAGAGCATTTACAAAAATGTACAGTTAATGTTACATAATATTCAGTGATTAGTAAAAAGATGTTTTCCTTATAAGATGATATGCCCACACATCACTTCCATTCACTATCATACAGAAGTTTTAGCCAATAGAAGAAGATAAAGAATAAAATAAAAGGTGCAGATTAGAAAGGGAGACATAAAACTAGCATTTATTCATAGATTGCATGGTTATTTAGATAAAAGTAAAAAAATAAAACTCGTAACTACTAAGCATGTATGACAATGTTACAGGATTCATGGAAAAAGTGTAAAAGTCAATTGTTACTATATATATACCAGCAATTAAAATTAGAAATCGAAATATTCTGAAGTACTGTATATAATACCAAAACCTGCAAATCTAGATGAGTATAGAATCTTATGCAGAATAAAATAAAACACTGATGAAATAAAATTTAACAAAATATATTCCATAGTCATGGATAGAAACATTGAATATAGCATGATGTCAATTATTTCCAAACTGATTTATAGAATCAAGACAATCTCAGTCAATACTTACGTGATTATTGACTAAACAAATCTTCATTTACATAGAAAGGAGAAATCAAGAAGAGTTAACACAATAGTGTGGAATAAGAGCAAAACTAGTGATTGGGAACTCCCCCACACCATGACTTACAGTGATAATGGCTGTGGGTGGTGAGCTGTGGTAAAATGCTTGGCTGGAATGCTGGGGCCTACATTCAATCTCCAGCACCACATGAAATGATACTAAAACAGGAAAGCTGTAGGGAAAAGTAGTATCTTTTAGAATAATTAATGGTGTCAGTAAAACAGAAATAAAGTTCAGAAATAGATCCATACTTAGAAAGTCAACTAATCTTCAGCAAAAGCACAGAGGAAGTTCAGTGGAGAAATGAGAATATTTTCAGCAGTCCTGGTGGGTTAACTGAATTTCTACACTGAAAAAAATACAGCAAACAAAAACTGAAGGGCAGAAAAGAAAGTGGGAAGATGTATGTGATGGTGGATCCTATATGCAAAACTTGCACTTTTCAAAATTGTAAACTGTATGTTAGACTTGAATTTAAAATTTAAACTCATCAATCTTCTAAAATGTAACACTAGAGCCTAATCTAAATGGACCAGGGTTTGGCAATGAGTTCTTGAATGTAATTAGAACATCCAGGGAAGAAATAAATGAATGCATTGGGCTAGTTTTTTAAAAAAATAAAACTTTTCTTTATGACAGATTTTGCCGACAGAATAATGACAAACGACAGACTGGCAGAAAGATTATTAAAACATATATTTGGACTACCTACCTAGTAGAAAACAGCAAATCACTACCAGATCCTAAAATGTGAAGTAACGGGGATTCTTAGTCACTGTTTGGAATATAAAATGACAAAGCCAACTGACAAAATGAAGCATAGAAATTGCATTCATGATCTCTACTTGGTTTAGATGAAAACTTAAGGTAATACAGAACATGCACATATATTTATTGGCTTTATTCACAACTGCGAAATCATAGGAAAAACCAATATTCCCTAGTAGGTGAATATAGAAATAGTTGTACATCCATATAATAAATATTTTTCATAACTAAAAATAAAAATGAAATTTTAAGTCATGAAAAGATACAGAGGTAATTTAAATGAACATTACTGAGGGGACCAAAGGCCAGTAAACAAAGTCTGCATGCACTGATTCCAGTGATATGGAAAAGCTATGACTAGAGTGTGAGAAATAGGTATGGTACAGAATGCTAACCCTAACCCTAAATTATTTAGTATGGCGCTGTGATGGTAGATCATATATAGCAGCATGCATTTGTCACAGCATATTAAAAGTGTACACCTCGTGTACACCTAATGCTAACTACAGATTGTTGTTGATAATTGCATCAAGGGAGGTTCACTCATTTTAACAAATGTTTCACTCTGCTGCAGAATGTGATAGCAAGAAAGGGTGTGCATGTGTGGAATCAGGATTTATACATGAACTCAATGTATTTTTACTCCATCTTGCTGTGAGCTACTCTAAAATTTTAAAAACTGAATACACATCTGGTAAAGGCTTGTATCTAAATTACTTAAGTAATAAACCACTTAAAGCTCAATGTTAAGAATACAAATAGACCAATAATTGGTAAAAGATCTGAGTAGATATTAAAGAAGATATATGTATAGAAAATAATCTTAGAAAAACTTACTCCTACCACAGATGAATTGAGATTTAGGCTGGTTATGCGATTTGCTCAAGATTAGTTAATAAAAGGCATCTCTGAGTCTACTCATAATCATTTATCTTTCAGTAATTGCAAATTAAAATTACCATGAGATACCACTCCATACCTATTGGAATGGTTAAACTGTACAAACCTGACAATACCAAATACTAGCAAGAATAAATAGCAAGAATTCTCATCCATTTCTGAAATGAAAAGAGAATGAGATGAGAATTTGAAGAAAGTTCAACATTTAAGAAAAAAATAGATTTTATGTAAAATATCAGGCAGGTATTGGATTCTTCAGTATTTGCCCAACAATTTTTAAAATGTTTATTTATATAAAATCTTGTGCACTGATGTTTACCACACAGTTTTTTTTCATAATTGACAAAAGACTGAAGCAAAGCGATTTCATTTGAGAGACCAATGGGCTGTTGTATATTCACACAGTACAGCAATAGCTGATGATAAAATAAATGAGCTATCAAGTTACAAAAGAAGTAGAGGCAACTAAAGTGCATATTATTATGTAAAGACCCAGTCTTAAAATGCTACATACTGCTTCATTCTGATATTTGATTTTAGAATTAACTAGAAAAAGCAAAACAATAGAAATGACAAGATTAAATATTGAGAAGCATTCTTGAAAATACTGACTAGAGGCTAAAAGATGAAACAGATTTTGAATTTGGGTGTGTGAAACTGCTGTATCTTATTTGATAATAGTGGACAATAACATTACACATTTGTTAAATCAAATAAAACAATATGCAATATACTGTACCACGTAAAGCATAACTGTTGCCTTAAGTTAAAAATCTTAAGAAGTTTGAAGGATCCCAAGTAAGAATGTAGACTTTGGAAAATAGAGTCAAGCCATTCCACTACGGTAACATTGATGGAAATGGCAACAGGAAGGTGCTGATGCACCATCTTGGGAAATGGAGTTCTGGAGTAAAGACATGGCACATAAATACTAGCTGATAAGCTTTTCTGCCATGGGACTGTAGGTGAAAAATTATAACATTGCCATGCATGCTTTCTGAGATGGAACAGCTGTGCAAAGAGAAGTTGGATGTTAGAGCCAAGTTTCCTGTGGTTGGAGAGGGAAATCAGACATACCTAAGGAAAAGGCTAAAGAAAAATATGTGATAATGGAGTAGAATTGGAAACATGTGCTATTTCTTGTTTAAACTAACAGAGATCTAGACGGTTACATGGAAACATTTATTGGATTTACATAAGCACAAGCTACTATATATAAATATATATATATGAAAGCTCTTTCAGCTAAGAGCACATTAAATTAATTACACTCCAAGAGTGATAACACATTTGCTTTCAAATGTTGGCTTTTGATCTCAATAAACCTAAGGTTTTAGAAGAAATGGCAAACTCTAGGACAGGTGCAGAAAGCACATAGGATGTGCCCTGGTCCTCTTTTACTGCCACAAAAATTGGAAACAAATATTCACGGAACAAAGAGAGTAGGTCAAAATGACAGGAGATCGCGTGGAGACAATGCCTGGTGACCACAGATGCAATAATATGAAAAATAAAATACAAAACATATTGGGTCATTATTCACAATATGAAACATGTACATTGACATAAATGAATTAGTGTATAAATTAATAAATGAGGCCGGGGGTACAGCTCAGCGGTACAAGCGCCCGCCTGGCAAGCGCAAAGTCCTCAGTTTGATTTCCGGTACCAAAAAAAAGAGAGAGAGAGAGAGAGAGGCAGACAGAGAATACTTCCAAATAAATTATGAAAAGAATCACTGTGAAGGAGGAAAGTTTATATCCTCACTCCTAAAATGTGAACTGTGCAGTTATTGTCTTCCGAAGATGGCAGTGTGACAACGAGAAAGAGTAAATCCACACTGAAGAATAAGTCAACACTTTTCACTGGCAGAGGGCTGAGGTGCTGCCCTGCCCCACCCGCGCCTCCTCCAGTTCTCCTGCCATTGAGCCAGGTCATCAAAGTTGTCCGTGGCATAGATAATAGATACCCCAGGTTTCATGGGATAAATGCGGGTGCACAGTCCATAGCAATGCTCATCACGGGATGAAAATGGCAATATTTCCTTCAAAAACTCAGGAAAAATTAGACGCAATTTAACGTAGGGAACATAGTTTTGTAGCTCCTGAAAACTACCAAAATCTCCAAGACAATATGAGTAATTTTGGGAACTGCTGAAGGAGCTAAATGACTGAATACGATGTAGTGTCTGCCGTGGGACCCTGGGACAGTAATAAGAGAGGGTAATAGGTAGAAGCGAAATAACTCTGGAAAGCTATGGATCTTAGCGATTGTGCGTCAATACAGAACAGAATTACAACAGTTGAACCACACTGATATAAGGTGTTAGTAGAAACTGTGTGTGGGTTACGAGTCTAGCTCCACGCCAAAACTAGGAGCTACGTTGTAGGCAGTAACACAGACACTGCAGTACTGTTACCTGGAGCAGACACCTTCCTCAGGGAGCCTCACCGTGATGGCCCTTTCTCCATCTCACTCAACTGTCTTCCAGCCTCAGCTGCTTCGTTTACCTGTCTGTCTTTCCCTTTACTTTCCATAAAATGTCTGAAACCAATTATCGTACTTTCTTCAGCTGTGAGACAATAGTGCCCCACTCTGGCCACCCACCCTGTGAGTCCTTGTTATTTGTGAATTGTGCCTTTTCTTGGGGAAACTGGATGTTTGCAGGAGATGGTACCACATTCCTCCTTGGCCCTCCTGCATGCACTGTTACAGAGAATAAACGAAGTCTCCATGGCTGCTTTCAGTTTGCCGTGTCCCGTCTTAACATGTCTACAACTACACAAGCTCTAAAAACTCAGCGTTGTGAGCAGAATGCTTCAGTTCAACAGGTGCCTTCCAGGAAACAAAAAAAAAAAAAACTGCACAAGACACCAGGGGCTCCAGGATGCTACTTGAATACAGGGACCCCTCACGCGGGCATGCTAGAGGGTCATTCTCAGGAGTGAGGCCCTGCCCCCGCACTTCAACAGCCCTGGTAGGGGCTCTTGAGAAGTGCTCCTGTCAGTAAAGTCGCCTGCAGTGAAAGCCATGGGCATTTATTATTAATATAAGCTTATTACATAAACTGCTGAGTTTTGAATTGGATGATTCATCCTTCTGATTAGCCCCAAACACCCCAGCTGTGCTGCATCGCTGTGCCAAAGGAGACCTCAAACAAGGTGGTACTGAGGAAGTCAGAGAACCAGTTCTCTGATTATTGTTATTTTTTTCTATTCTTTTTATTTTGAGAGAACTAAAACAATAAAAAGCATTAGAAACAATACAGAATTTTACTAAGCAAAATGATTAGAATTCAACAATAGTTGTTATATAGCATATGGTTTTCTTGAATTTATTTGCTCGGATTACCAGATATAAGCATGCAAAATGGGTCAAAAAAGATTAAAGAGAAGAAAAAAATAAGCATTAATTGCTTCTTTCAATAGAGCAGTACAAATCATCAGTACAATTATCCCAGCTGTCCTGTGCTCATATGTATATACGTTTCCCCTTCCTTCTTTCTTTCTTTCCTCCTTTGCCTTATCCCAGTTCTAGAAATGGGGACAAAATTTCTCAGAGGCCTTAGCTGAGTTACACTCAGTGATTCCTGTTGGCTTTACACAGTCATTGGCGCCATTGGTAAGCCAGTGACCAGCAAGTCATTGTGACCATGGGCTTAAAGAAATTGTATAAAGTCCTTTAGGAATGTTTTGTCCAGTAGGATGAAGACACTTCAGAGATGTAATTACTTCACCTCAATAGTGTGGAAACACCACAATTCCTGTTTTCAGGATGAAGAGAAAACAGAAAATACTGTAGTTTTGATCTTAGGGCCCCAACCTGTGATCCTGATACAAGCCTAACAATGGATGTGTTCCTTCAAGATCTGACAAATCTCCTCTGTTATGGTCCCCTTTACTACACGTATCATTGGAATACATTCGTTATCTATGTTCAATCTCATTCACCTTCACTTTCAAACCCTAGTGGGGATTGCTGCAGTTAGGGCGGCAATGTGTAAGACCATGAACATACCCACCTCTCCGGCACACAGCTCCGTATTCACTGGAAAACAGTATCCACTACCTGAAGAAGAGAAAGAAACAACCCTTCTTCTTCTTGATCTTCAGGAAGCCAAAGCTTTTCATGAGATTACTGTCCTTTGAATACTTTAAACTGACCTTTACATAAGGTGCCTAGAGGTTCTGGTTGTTGGGAGATCAGAACCATGCTACTGCCCTTTGCTCTGCCAGTGCTAATCATAGAAGCTATTTCCCTAATTGAAGGAACCTAGAATCTGGAAACTGACATTGAAAATGTCCTTTAAGCACCTTTCTCCAGGTGGATGATAAGAATCAGTTGCACATTATGCAAAGCATATTGCAATACACTGATAATGTCTTGTTAAAAGTCCACCTAAGTCTCAGACTATCTGCCTTTAATGATTAGGCTGTGACTAAGAAAAAGCCCCAATCCATGTGCCTCCCACCACGTGGAAGACATTTTCCTGCTGAGCTTAGATTAAGATGTTGCCCAAGAAGGCCTGGCTGTTCTGCTAAACCACAAGTGGTGATATGGTACTGCTATTAGTACAGACAAAGTACAAGGACACGTTACTCAAGAGAAAACACTGGAAACAATCTAGGAAGTGGCTAATATCTCACTTCACATGATCTTTTCTCACTTTCTGTCCCAACAACACAAAGAGGGCCAGGGACTGGCAGAGCTTTTCAGCTGCTGGGGCTTTCTTGTTTCCTGTGTAGAGACACAGATGATATCTACTAAGCTACCAGAAAGGCTGCTTTATTTGAATAGGACCCTGACCTGCAAGATGTTCTTTAGGCCCTGTAACTAGTCATAGAAGGAATGTTTAATTTTTTTCCTGGGATATCAGTGAGATCCAAGTTGCATTTGAATTATAGTTCTCTGTAATCTCTCAGTTGACTGATTATCATATATAGTGCAAAGATACCATATATCTGATGAATTCACTAGGTATTTTGGACCATACATAGACTCCTGCAGTTAAATAAAAGGTACACACATTTTCAGAGGCAACCACTGGCCTGTTATTGGACTGTAGTGGCTGTACAACATGCAAACTATTATGGGCAGAAAATCCAGTTGTTATGTGTCTGAACAGAGGCTAGCATGGCTTGTGTCTAGATATCCCCCTAAAGCCTCATGCACTCACTGCTGGGGCTTTTCAGAGGTGGCTCAATCTAGAGTGTATGATGTTAGAATTAAGTATATAATGCTGGCACTGATGCATGATGTGATGCTAGCATTAAGGCCACCCTGCCTTGGGTATGAGTGCTACTATCCCTAAGGTTGGAGTAGAAAAGAAGCTGGGATAGATGCCTAGCTAGATTATGAGGCACAGGAAGAAGGTGGTTTGCTGCTTCTTCACTCCTCCACTGCTTGCTGGCTTCTGATCACCATGGACCGTTTCTCTCTAATGACACCCTGACTCAGAGCTGGCCAACTATGAATTGAAACCTCCGCACATTGAGAGCTACAGTATATCTTTCCTCTTTTAACTACAGGTGCTGGGTACTGTCCCAGCAATGAGAAAAACAGGACAGAGGCCTTACCTCTTTTATGCTAGAAGTGTTGCTGGTAGGGAGTTGCTCAGAAGCTTTTGCTAGTGAAATGGAAAAGTTTCAGAGAAGAGTGGTTGAATTTTGTCCTGGTGATTATCTCACAACTCCTTCAAAAGGCTTATGCAGTGACCCACCACTATGTGGGTAATATACCTGAGCAATTGGTTTCACTAGCAAGGCAGATCAGATATACAGATTTCTCAGACCACATGAGAACTTATTCATTAATGGATTCTTCCAATTAATTTCTATTGAGTTAGGATACGATGTAGTCTACAGGCATGCCACCTTGAAAGTCCCCAGTCTCATCTAGAATGCAATGTAGTTGCCATCAAACATGAGAGTGATTATTTCTTTATGCAATACTGCATAAAAGTCACCCTATATCAACTGACATTGGCTTTGAATAAAAGCCTGGTTACTTACTTTGTCCACTGAAAATGTAAAGTATATTCCCCTTTGGAAACAAGACATTTAGAGAAAATCCCTGCTCTGTAATGAGTTTCTTTTTACCCAAGTACATACTACTTTATTGTGAGCATGTAACTATTTATAACAACCATCTGACCCTACATGTGCGAACTGCATTGTTATTGCAGATCCTAAAAGAGTATGAAAATCCTGTTCCACTTGTCACATGCTGATCGAGGCTAAAAACACTGCCCTTGGACAGATCCCTTAAGTTAGGAATTTCTTGGCACTTATGTCTTTGATGTTCTCATCCTGTTCAGTGGAATCCCTGCATCCTGACTACAGTTGACACTATAGGCTTGGCTTAGCCACTCCTGTTCATTCCACTGCATTGTGCCGAAGTATCCATGTCTAACAGGACCACATTATTTTTCTCTTGTGTGACTTCCTTGAGCGTATTGCATCTGCTAGTGGTCCTGGGTTGGCAAACCAAGTTAATCACGAATGGGTTCAGTCTGGTCATATAATGAATACCCCGTGCTTTTTGTCATCCCTGAGCTATAGAAATGCTACTCAATGACTAACTTGAGTAGTTGCAGAAGTGGAAAAATTAAACACAGACAATATATCTCACAGCGCCAGAAGTTTCAATAGAGCAGTTCTACAAGAGTGCCTCTCGTTTATACCATATATTTAACCAGACTATCTGTCCTCTCCCTTCAACTGTACACCTCTCTTTTGTACACGTATAGACAGATTAGTCTTTATGTAAGTTCCTGTTAAAAATAGTTTTTCATTTGCTCTCTTCCTTTTTTTTTGCTCTCTTCCTATGAATGGAGTTTGCAGTTGTAAGCATTAAGTGATACTAAATTCTCCAAACTCAACCTCCTATAAAGCATGTTGCACAATAGAGTGTAACCTGGGAGTAAGAAATCAGGCTGACCTCAAGTAAAGAAGGAATTTCTCCGTGTTGTTACATTTCTTTACTTATTTATAATCTGAGTACCTACTCCCCTTGTTGAGGTGGTCTCTTTAAAAATGTGCATACTGTATTGTTGAATCTTGCTCATATTATAGACAATACTATCTTAGCTTCAAAGACAGAACAGATCACCTCAATTTTTTGATACAAGTAATGTTGGATAACTGTGCAGCCTTTAAATTTCTGATGGAGAGCCCTGGGTGGTTCTATGTGATTGAGAAGAACCTTACTGCACATGAATCGATCATATTGGAAAATAAAAAGCCAAGCCTCTCAGAGACATGGAAAAGGTGCCTGCCTCTCAGAAGTAAATAAAATGGAAACTTTTTTTTTTCCTAGCTTGACAATGTTTTGAGCTCCTGGCCACGTTCGTTCCTCCACATAGCCCTAATCATCGTTTTGGGGCGTGAATGTAAAAAAAGGGGAAAAGTTTTCCAAATTTAAATACTAAGATATAAAATACTGAAAATAAGTTGAAAATTTCTCAGTGATATGAGAGGTAGTTATAAGTAGCCTCGCATAGTGGAACAAACTTCAATTTGAGAAAATGAAAAAATAAAAACAACAGAAAAATTAATACATTGAATACATAATTTAAAACTTTGTTTCAAATTCCAACCTACAAATATGGAAACTTAAAGTGGACAGCAATTTCCACACAAGGTAAATGCATACAATATATACTTTGCTGCATGACAAGGCCCAGTGCCATTAATCCACATTATGTGAACCATCTTGAAAAAAGACACTGAGACATAATTTCTTACCAGAATATCTTTAATGCATTGTTTCTGATCTTACTTTTGTGTAATAAATGTATAACAGCAGGTGCAAAACTAGAACCGCACTTACAAACTACTGCAAATGTGCGGAGCTTTGGATGTTATGCTTCTGTGATTAAACATAAAAACTACATTTTTGTCCTCCTTGTTTTTATGGAAGCAAAATAATCGTTTGAAAGAGGGCTTGAACTTGTTTTTCCCAAAGTCAAATATATATGCACGTGAAATGTATATAAAATAAAACTTGGCATATAAAATACAATTAATTATAAAAGAATAAAAGAATTACAAAGACATTTAATTACTTCAGAAAAACAAATAGCTAATGATACATATAATTACACATTTCAATAATTATATTCACCTAAGTTACTACATACGTGGATAAAAGGCACATACTATCAGATTATGTGCAAATACAATACATAACACCAGGCAGTATAAAGAATTGACGACCGAAAATAAGAGAGAAAATTTTGTCTGCCATAAGTAAGCACAAGAAATACATGAATCTACATTAATGCCACATGAAATGGTATCCAGTACAAAGCATTAAAGAAATAGGGGAGAATATTCCATGATGAAGAAGTATAAACTTACCAGGGAGTGATTACCAGAACATCTGCACGTAACAAGTGAACTTCAGAACACATGAATGAAATGGGAGCAAAATGAAAAGGCAAACCAGCTCCTTTTCCATCATTTCCCCTTCAGTTCTTTTTGTGAGTGGGGACAGGAACCAGGACCCCCGGGAAGCGAGAAGAGGGGACAACACACAGAAGTAAGTTGTGTTACGTATGTGTATGCAGCCCCATAATAAATGTGACCATTATGTACTGCAAACATGTACTGAGAAGATAGAAAATAAAAGGAAATAAAATTGGGATAAATAATTTTAATCAACAAGATAAAACAGACTGACACAAAATCATACTTGGAGATTCTGCCACAATGTTTTAGGTAGTCTAACATGTTTTGTGTAACCACTGACAACTACAGGATACAAAAAATCTGTACTATAAGGAAAACCAAACTTCAAAATTTCTCAAAAAGGGCATGAAGTAGAAAAGGAGAAGGCAATATAGATGTAGTAATAACTATTGTGCTAACTGTATCTGACAAACACTTCAAGGCCAATATAAAAGCCTCCTGAACATGAATAAAAATACAGTATAGTAAAAACTGAATAGACAATTCACAAAATTATAATCACAAGTGTCCAATAAAGGCATAAAAGATACTAGTATCTGTCACAACACAGAGATGCCCCGCGCTTCTACTAGAACAGCTAAAATTGAAGAGTATGAAAACAGTGACTCTGACTCTGAAAAACAGCAGCTCTTGCTCTTTGCAGGTGAAATGGTAACGTGAAGAAGCATTTGCATAAACTGTTTGTTATTTACCTATATTGTTAAAATTATAACTACTCTATACCCAATACCTCTGAGCCATCTTACAAAATGAAATTACAACAAATATATCAAAACTATGTGTAGAGTAACATTTACAGTTGATTTTCTAATAAAAGGCAAAAATTAGGAAGGAACTAAATTCCTATGTATAGTTTAACAATAGATAATCAAGTGAGTGTACAGTGATCTTTAGATTGTTAATTTCCTGAAGGTTAGTAACTGAGATAGGGTTGCATAAGAAAAAAATATCTGCCTTTTAGCTGGAAAGGAGTCAGACTCCTACAATCCTGGCACTCTTGTAGGCTGAGGCAGGAAGATTGGAAATTCAAGTCCAGCCTTGGTAACTTACTAAGATTCTGTCTCAAAATTTAAAAAAAAGAAAATGTAGGAGATACAGTTCAGTATGAAGGATCTGGGTTGAACTGAAATTACCTTAAAAAAGACTGTCCCTTTTATTTGGATGTACTTTTTAAAAAAATAATTCTTGAAATGTTATAATAATTGTAACTGTTATTTTAAGGAATTAAGTTATTATATGTAAAGGGATTTCCTTACATATGAATTTTAGTTTAATGAAGGTTATTTAGAATAAAATAAAGCTGAATGAAAGTTAATGAGAAATTATTAATGTCTAAAGTAAAATAATCTAAATGAAGAGAGTTTAAAATGCTGATGATTCTAGCTATAAAGAAAGACAAATTTCAGGCTTTTAGAAGCAAACGGTCACAATTAGACACCATACTCATAAGTGAAGTAAATCAGACTTATAGGTGCAAGCAACGTATTGTATAACTGGTGTAAGAATCTGAAAGGGGGAATATAAATTAGGAGGTATGAAGGGAATCTGCTCAAAAGTAAGGAGTAAATGGGATGAGGGGAAGGAGAAAAGGAAGAAAGGGACAAATATGTTTGTATGTGTGTATATGCAGGATGGCTACCATGGTGCCACTATTGACTTATGTCACTTTACGGTAAGGAACAGTTCATGATTGATTGTTTGATCAAGATTGTATGTCTATATGTGATTTCGTGAGCATACACTTTGAAGTTATCAATATGTAATACAACAACCATTGCTAATTCCCTGTCACTTTGTCTATAATTCAATTTTGACTGTACTGTTCTTGTGCTACTTTGTGTCTTTTTGTTGATGTTTTCTTTTTTGTTTGTTTTTTTGTTTATTGTTTGCTTTTCTTTTATACTTTTAAAAATAAAAAAACAGTGAAAAAATAAAATGCTGATTCTGTGTAATAAAAAAACCATCTAATCTCTCTGTGTATCACTTGAGAAAGTATCTCACTATGTTTATGGTCTGGGCTGGAATGCCTGAACTCAGCTTTCTCAGTAGCTGCAGCTGTGGACATATGCCACCTCATCCTAATACAATTTTAGTATTTAATCTAAATCTCCTGACACAAATCAATCTAAAGCTTCACCAAAATTGTATTCTTGCTTTTGATTTTCATGAGAGAGTTCTGTTTAGAGCATATTCTTTAATCAGATCACTTTCTTTTTATTATAGCTTTTATGTGTTCAATTACCAAGGCATATTTAGCTTTATAAAATGGATATTTTCTCCAGACACTTTTTAATCCAAGGCTGTGCTTTCAAGTAGGGCTAACAACTGAAGCACTGAGACAGATGGTTGTCTGTCTTATTCTTACTGATGTTCACAGGAAAGAATCACATACGTCCCCCTGGTACTGAATCTTTGTGTTTAAACAACCCTTCATGTCAGTGAGTTGTTTCTAGCATCTAACCTGCCTCCACCTATCTCAAACGTAAGTTTCACATGTTTTTGTTTTATTCTCAGTGGAACAAATGAACAGATGGTCAGTACCTTGCTTTGAAAAATTGTTCATACACTGGAATACAGTTGCTAACGAGATCCTTTATTTGATCTTATATCTAATTATTTCAATTCATGTCATGAAAAAGCAGAAGTTATCTGAAGTTCATTTGGTCTGATATCCAAAAGTGCTGGGCACGAAATGTTATTCTGGATGATGTTGTATTAACGTACATTTTTATGTGAGCAAACACGTTCACAATATCAGACAGTTTGAGAATATTTCTGAGATTTATTAACTTATTTCCATACTAATATCTCTGAGAAACTCAATAACAAAATAAGTCTGCTTAAACTTGCTTAGTCCAGTATTTTGAAGTGTACTTTTCTGTCACCTTCCATTTTACTGCCATTAACTAATAACTCCTTATATTCCCAGAATACTAAGCACACAATAAGATGCTAAATTTCTATCATTGTACTGTTTCCAAGAGTAAAAAAGTCTCTAGAACAGAGATATTATTACTTAGATGTAAAAATTACAAAATTAATTATGCAGATTTAAAAATTATAAGTATCTGACAGATACCCTGCATTTTCGATACACAAACACTCTGTTGTGAACAGCTTAGTTATTTTTTTAGTAGCTGAGACAAAACACTCAACACCCTGAGTTAAAGGAAGAAAGGTTTATTTTGGCTTACAATGTGTAAGTATTTCTGCTCATAGTTGGCTGGTGCCAAGGTAGGGTGGAATGTCGGAGAAGCATCACAGAAAATGAACAGTTCATGATGGGCAGAAGGCAGGAAGGCAGCAAATCAGTAAAGTAGCCCAGAAGCAGCTGCAGCAGCAGCAGACTGCCTCTCTTTTATGCCGTCCAGGTTACCTGCTGTGGATGGTGCCACTGACACCCTGGGTGGGCCTTCCCACTGTCCACATCCAGATCTATGCTAAACCAATCAGTGTAATCACACATCCTTAATCCCAGCATCACACACTTAATTCCAATATCACCCACCCAAGGTCCAGCTGCCTCTAAAAAGCCCCACCTATGACAGCATGAGATTTTGTGAGCACATCTAGATGACAATAGCCAAAGGGTCACAATAAATATGTGAATATAATATTTCTCATATACTTACAAAACTATTGTCACATAAACACAGTATCTGGAAATTAAAAGATGTTAGAAATATAATGTTTCCTAAATTCAATGGACAACGTAAGAAACAAAATCACAAAATCTCCAGTTTCATTTTAAAATATGACTAAAATAATTCAGCAACTAAAATAAAACTGAGAGGATTGAAAATAAGGAACTCATAGAAAGAATCCAATGTAAATTATAGAACTGAAAATATCATCTGAAATTAAAGACAATAAATGGTTTTAATAGTATGTTAAAGTGAGCTACAAGGAATAAGTAAACCAGAAACCAGGAAAATATACACAATAAAGTTTATTAAAAGTATAGTAAAAAAAAAAGTATAGTAAACCTCAGGTCATGAAAGCCTCATTTTGTGAACAATTTTTTTCATGAACAGAAACATATGGCAAATATCCTTTTTTCTGCCTGCAAACTCACACTGAATAATGAACGTGACCATTGCCATCATCCTCACAATCATGGAGTAAATTAAGTTCATGAACCAAGGTACCACTCTAACTTGAAATTTTGATAAGTAACTAAGCAATGCACAATATTTTGAAAGCCTTTTCTTCATGCATTGGAATACATAAAGGGGAACACAGAAGGAATTAAGGCAGTAGTAGTTTGAAGAGTTCAGAAAATTTCAAGAATAATGACAGGCATTAAATCATCAGTTCAAGAACTACTATGAGGTACAACAAAAACAAATCATAAAAATAGACAAACACAAACATGATGCCAAGTCATATCATGCCTTTTGAAATACATGAACAGGAAAGAAATCTTAGGTACAGAAAAAGGACACAAATGTGCGAAGGATTAATGCAGCAATAGTATATAAATTGTATATTGAAAAATGGAAGCCAGTGTAAAACAACACATTGAATTAAATGTGCCAAAGGAAATAATTGCTAATTGAGAAATGATATCCATGCAAATGTGTTTCAAAAGATATTGGCAGGTAAACTGAAATAGCAAGAATTTACCCAATAGCAGTTGTTAAAAGGTTGTTCTTCAAGTTCAAGTAATAGTTCTATCTGGAATGTTTGCAATTCACAAAGATACTCTGAGAGAAGTAAGACTGAGTAAAGTGGGAGATATGGGGTTATATCTTCTTTAGCAGTGAAAATAGAAAAAAATGACACAGGAAGAGCTAAGTTAGAAAATAATTAATGCACAAAATTGCAGTACATATCTGGAAAGGATAAATAAATGTTATGTATTCTAAATGGTCCATGGCCAGAAGGTATTTTGTTCAGGAAGTAAAGTACCATCTATATTTTAATAAGTCATTGAAGATTATTAAAATTTTTACCATACTTATGTAGCAGTTAAACATACTTTAATTAACACGTTACTACTGAAGAACAATTAAAAACATCATACATAATGGCATATGTGCACCCATGTTTATCGCAGCACAATTTGTCATAGAAAAATCTTGGAAACAATCCAAATTCCCATCTACTGAATAATGGATAAAAGAGATGTGGTGTTTTCATACAATGGAGTACTACTAAGCTACAAAGAAAGATAAACTTGGGACATTCATAGGAAAATGAATGTGACTTGAGTCCATACACATAAGTGAAGTAAATCAGTTTCACATGTGTAAACATCATATTGTCTCCCTAGTGTAGGAAGCTAAAAGACTAAATGAGACCCAGAATGTCAAATAGATATTGTGAAATGGGAAGAAAATGTTCAAAAGTAAAGAGAAACAGGAATGGAGGAAAGGAGGAAAGAAGAAAGGGAAAAGGAAATAGATAAATAAATGCAATTTGTAGCACAACTATCTTAACTATATTGTGTGTTAGTTATACTACTAATTGCTATTAGCTCATTGAAAGCAAAGGTTTATGCCTATATTATTTGATCAATTTTCATGCATATATCTTATAACATGAGCAGCTATTTTTAAGATAACAATACACACAATGTACTATTGTTACTTTCCTACAATCTTGTTTTGAAATTTTATGCCATTGTTTTTAGTGTTATTTTCCTTTTTTTAAACTAAAAAATAATAAATAAAATTTAAAAGAATTAACTCAGAAGAAGTCCAGAAGAAAGGGAAAGCACCATAATTCAATAAATATTGTGTGATATATACTCATATGAAAAATATATACTCATAAATTAGGCATATTGGTACACATACTCAGAATCTTATAAAAACTAAATAATCCAGTGGAAAGGTAACAAAGACTAAATCAAAACAACTAGTTTGATTTCAAAGAGCAATTTTCATACTTGAACAAAAATTTTAAATTGAAGATATTTGATTAGGTACAATTGAAGATATATTTTATGGCTAATAATAATTAGACTCCAATCATAGTTATTATTTTGGATAAAGAAGGGTTTGTTTTGATGAAAGATAAAAAAGAACAATTTCGAATTCATATGCCCTAAATAACATAGCTAGGAAAGAAAACAAGGAAAATTTGACAAACATAAATGTGGACTGAACAAAATCAATTTTTTGAAAAGATTCTTTCAGCGATAGTTTAAAAAACTGCTTTAAATTCAATAGCTATGGAACATATGATAAACACAAGGAAATGAATTTATGAACATTTGTTTTCAAGTTCCAGATCATCCTTTATATAATGAATCAACTGATCATTTTTACAGCAGGTATCAAATGTCAAAATAAATTTAGACTATTTGTTGTATATTGCCCTGGTTAAAATAAAAAAAATCCCGGCAAATTAATCCATATTTGGAGTTGACATTATGCATATCTTAGTAACCTATGAATCTTAGTAACCTATGAGTCAGAAAAGAAACAATAAAGCAAATAAGGAAATACTTTTAACTAAAGGACAAAATAAAACTTTTATGAGAAGTCAATATTCTACTTTCAGAGAATTTATAGCATAAACCACGTGTATTAGATAAAAGCAGAAAATCAATGATCTCAGCTTCTGTGCATAAAAATTAGTAAGGGAACCTCAAACAACCCCCTAGAAAGTAAAAGGGAAAAATAACTGAGATGCAATCAAACAATATTTCCATGGAAGTCAAAAATACAGTGGCATTGTGGTTATAATTAAAATGTAAAACTGTTAATCATGCACTTTATTAGATTTAGCCAAAAGAGGATATTATAATAGTCTACATGAAATTTAAGAATTCTAAATATAATTCACATGCTTTCCCTGCATATTTGTACTTTTAAATACATGGAAAAATCCTAAAAATGACCAAACTTTTCCAAATTTGCACAGTCTAAAAAAGTAACCTGTATACTAGTTGTCTTTGCACCAAGTAAACTGGTTTTCTTCAGTATAGAAGACTGAGTGCATTCATTTTGTTCTTTAGACCTACGTGTTTGCCAACAGGATCTTTGTGCACTTTGCAAAAGCTTGAAACTACCCAGACAATCCCTTTTTTTCCACCTAGAAGCAAATGATTCTAAATGAAGAATTACCAAGAAAATTTTCTTAATTAGATTAATGGAATAATAAGGAAATCATACGATCATCTCAACTTGCAAAAACTGAATGAAACATGCATGGAGGAAAATTAGAACAGAAAAATGTTCTGCAAGAATAAAACGATCTAATGAAATGAATTTCTAAACTAGCTGTCTCTTGTCACACTTAATGGGAAGACAATGAACGTCCACATTCCATCCATAAAAAAAATATCTGCTTATTATTTTTTATGTTCACTTGATTCTTACAAACATTGTACATATTTTAACTTCTATATTAGAATAGTTTTAGGTGAATATTATAAGAACCTTAACTCAAATTGGGTAAGCTATGAAGCAGTTTTGGAGCATATAGCTCTGAAGTGCATATGTCCATCCAGCTTCAGGTTGCCGTCACTCGTGGCTAACTTATGTCATCAAAGATCCAGATCTTTCTATCTCTGGTGTGCCATCCATGGTGCTGCTTTTATGTTATGGCTTACATCTAGATGTCCCTTTAAAGCCTCATGTGCTCATAGATAGGCCTACTGAGTGGTTTACCATTGTTCTGGGTGTGGGCAATGGGAAACTCCGCCCAGAGTGTGGGTGGGTGGCACCAATCAGTAGGCTTGTAGCCTGCATAGAATATAAAGGGCATAAAGAAGGCTGCTGCTACTTTCTGTTCTACTTCCTCTCTACTCTGCCACTGACTGTTTCTCTCTGCCCTGGCCCTCTGTCATGCCACTCAGCCCTAGAGTCAGCTGGCTATGGTTTGAAACCTCCAGAAATTGTGAGGCAAAATAAACTTTTTTCCTTAACAATTGGTGTTGGATATTTTTTCTCAGCAATGAGGAAAGTAATTATGGTACTTCTTTCTATTTGTTAATGATGATGTCTTTAAATTTTCCAAGTTTATTGTATATCCCAGTAAAGCAATATTTTTTTCTTAAAAACCTGAAATTTCACTGTTAAAATATTTACTTTGGAACTATTACAAAATTTATATGTTGCTTTCCTGACTAGTGAGTAATTATTTTATAAGCAAAATATTCTGTAATGAGGTTGAGATAAAAGTTCTTTAATAAGCAATACTTTTTCTAACATACATATATATGCATATACATACGTATGGTTTAATTTAAATGCTCTCATAATTTTCATTTCAAAATATATCTATATTGTAAAACACAAATGAAAATAGATATACTTATGAAGCATTGTCAGAATGGGACTCTACAAGAAATTAATAAATCTTTGCCAGAAAATATTTTCATATCTGTATCATCACTTGATATTATCTAACTTTTATTGAGAGAGGGTCTCACTATGTAGTTCAAGCTGGCCTTGAACTCACTAGGTAGCCCAGGCTGGCCTCAAACTCATAGAGATCCTCCTGCCTTAGCCTTCTAAATGCTGATATTATCAGACTTTTAAACTGTTCTGTTATGGCAAAAATAAAAAATTGGATTCAACTCCGCATGAGATCAAAGAACTCATTCAGAACAAATGGAGTTTAATTAACTTTAATTTAGACTGGTCTCTCCCCATCTCTGATTTGCTGATCAGGGATGTGGCCCTTAACTGCCTTTGTTCCCACCTTATATACATTTTTGGCCTCCATGGTAAAAGATTGAAATGTTTTAGGCCTGGCCACAGTTGTTTTCCTTGTGCCATGTGACCGGGTCAGGCTTCAGCCACAATGATACACACCTTCTCTACTCTGTTCTGTATGTCTCCTCTAGATACAGTGTTTATCTAGGGCCAGGGGAGGGGTGAAACAACTCAGGCAAGAAGAAGCATTCCAGGCCAAAGTCAGGACTGTGAAGTTAACTCTTTATAACCCCTCCAGGATCTTTCTCAAGACATTTTGAGGCTTGCATTAAGCCTAGAATTATTCTACCTTAAAATGATATGCTAAAAGTCACCGTCCCTTACAGTTCCTTTTGCACTGTGTTAGAAAACTGAAATTGTGTTTGTTTTGCATTGTGCTTCTCATTCCTGTTGAGCTTACTTAATTTTGAAGAGTTTATGGGTAACTTAGGAAATATGAATTAGGAAATGATTCCCCACATTTTATGAAAATACCTTGATTCATTGATGTTTGGCAATAAATTTACAGAATAACTATAATAAACATTATATTTACAATTTTGTTTTCCAGTTTTTTATTAAAAATTTATTTTCATTGGTCCGCATTTTCAGTGCATGATTACATTCATTATGGGCGGTTCTTACTTGTACTAATAAATCTTAACATTTTCTGCCCTGTTCCCTTCTCTACTTTCCCCTTTCCTCTACTTTTTGCAAAAGATTTACCTTTATATATTCTATTGTCTTTTATTTTGTTCTTTATTTATATTTTTGAGAATCCTCATATAACAGAAGCATGAAATATTTAAGCTTGAGCTTTCATTTATTTTACTTAACACTGTGGATTCAAGCTACATCCATTTTTGTACAAATGAGTCAATATTCCACTGTGTATACACACATTATTTATTATCTATCTGTTGATGAACATATTAGTCATGTACACAATTTTAATATTAAAATAAGTATAAATTTATGTTGCTATAGAATTTGTATGCATGTATCACTGTAATATTATGTCTTTAACTCTTTGGCTGGGCTGACTGGATCCTTGACTAATTAGAGATATTCTTATGTTGTTCAATATGAGGATATCATGCTCTATGTCAAGATCTTACACAATTTGTGAAAAATTTATTCTGAATTATGTAAAAGAAATATTTGTATGCTTCATATTTTTACTGAAATGTATACAAATCTGTATCAGAAACTATTCAAGAATGTAATATTCCATTCATGCTATTCAATATTATACTGAATTCCCTCTATACTAAAATAAAGCAAAACCCAGATATATTTGTCATACAAATTAGAAAGGAGAATAAAAAACATTACAGTTACTTATAGGTAATAAATTATTTGTACCAAAATTTCACAATAATCTGTAAACTTTCAAGACATCATTTCTTTCAATATTTTTACATTGATTTGTGCTTTTAATTTCAATTTTATAATTTTAACACAATGATTTCCTACAGTTTTCAACCTTGAGAGATTGCTCATCACGATATGAATATCTGAGGTTCATGGATCCCTCTCTTATCCATGTATCTTCTGATTTAATAAAATATTCATATAGACACATAAAAGCAGGTTGGTGTGTAGCTTTTCTTTTTCAACATCTGCAAACATCTACTTTATATGGATTTCATGATGTGGAGACAAATGTTAATCCTAATTGTTCCATCTGTCTCAATGAGAAACACATTACTTTGATGTATATATATTTATATATCTATATCTACATCTACATTTATCCATATCTACCTATCTATCTATCTATCTATCTATCTACCTATATCTGTCTATATCATCTCCTACTTTAAGTCATCCTACGTTCCTTGAAACATTTTGTTTTGGGAAGTCACCAATATATCTCACTTTGTGATGTTACCATTCATAATCATGATAGTTAACTGATCATGTCAACCTGAGTAGGAAATGCTCAACTATATTGTATCAGCATCACTCTGAGTGTGGCTAAGGGGATTTACCGCAGACAGATGACTCAGGCTGTGGGTAGCTTTGTCCACTGAATCAAATAAAAGGAAGACAAGGAACGAAGGATTGCTTCTGCTTCTTCAGAGGAACTCCAGTCTTTACCCTCACCTTAGATAACAACCCCGGCTTCCAATGCAGATCTTTTAACTTCCTGGTAGGGACACACGCAAGACTACAGTGAGCTCCAGGACTTCACCCTTGACTGGATTCTTCAGCTCTCCAGCATGCAGACAGCTGTTTTGCACTCTTAAACATTTCACTCTGTGGCCAACCATTGTAAGCCTATCTTGTAAAACCTTATATATTTATTTATTTTACATTAAGTCTGTTTCTGTAGTGAGCACTGGCTGATACAGCTTTTAGTACTGGGAGTGGTTCTAAAGAAATAGAATTATAAAGATAAATTCTTTAGCGTCTATTGTGGTTCCTGGTTCCTGAGTTAGTGCCCTAATTTGATGAGATCTAACAATGCCCTGGTCTCTCCTGAAAATGTGGGGAGCAGTGATAGTCCTTGGTGTGAATATGCAATGTAGATCCATTTTTTTAAATCTTACTTCACCACTTGTGACATGTAAGACATTTAGCAACTCCATAAATGATACTTTTAAATCCCTTTGGGAGAGTGGGAAATATAATGGTGTTTGCTGTTAGCATCTCTGAATGAGCTAGTGCAGGAAAACAATAAGCTCATAGAAATCTAACTTCTTCTGAATGTGAGGACAATATAATAAAGGAAAATAGAGAGTTCACAAGTTCAAACTCCCAACTGCCGACATGCACAAAGAATTTCGAAGTTTCTAAGTGTGGTCTGAGAGATTCTGCTCTCCTTCGGCTACAGGGCTGAGTTTGCACAGCCCCACACATCAGTTCTCATGATCTGAATGGCTAGAACACAGCCTAAGTTAAGTGAAGGTTATATAACATGAGGGCACTGATTAGAAAAGAATGGGGTCCCATAAACTGGGAAGGTGATGTTTGGAAGGATCCTGAGGAGGCTGAGGATATTAAATTCCTAAACGCTAATGAGATCATTTTATTAAAAGAGGAGATTTCCCCAGCAGCAGTAGCGGACACATCCCCACTCCAACCCTCTGTGGCCTTGACTTCTTCTAATATAACTGAGGAAACTAATCCTGTGCTGAACAAGCACAACAGTGCTGACACTGCCTGGGACTCACCTACGTCAGCCTCTGTTGCCTTTAGGCCTATAGTCAGCCTCAAATCACAGAAGGGACCTAAGGCACAGTACAAACCAGGAGGAGGCCCGCTATTGTTGAAAAAAATCTTCTTGAGTTTTCCAATTCTTAGAAGCAGAGGCCCAGTAAGCAACTGTGCAAACGGATTTTATGGGCGTGGAATAACAGTGACAAAAACATATAGTACCTGGATCAGGCTGTTTGTTGATGTGGCTCAGTTAAGTGGAGATTTCAAATGTATTATTGCATCTCGTGGAGTTAATAAAGGGAGGCTAGTAGTTCATTGGGCTGGGTGGCAGAAGTATGGCTCGAAAGATGACCCACCGAGAATGAGATAAAGATGCCTGAAATTCTGTGTGTTTACACTTGAAGAGGGAACTCAAAGGTATAGAGATATAGGGATAATGGAGTGGATTTGTCCAGTTAAACCTAATCCACCGGAGTGGGAGGCTCGAGACAATGTAAGCTTAACAGTAATCTTCTGACCTAACTTTTTAACCTAAGAATCTAGCTGTTATACCTAAAATGCCACGTGGACAAATTATTTTCAGTTTCCAGTTAAAATGTGTGCAGCTTTTTTATAGCATATAGAAGACGGAGTCATGCCTTGAGATTTGAAGTTGATAAAATGAAAGTAAAAGAACTCTTACCTGTTTTCCATCAGGTATGATTATAGACTGAATAATTTTCTCTCTCCAAATTCTTAGGGTGAGCTCCTAACCCCTAATGCGATGGATTTAGATGGGTGTGTGCTTGTTCTATAACCATTGGGAGGGAAGTATAAGATCAAACTTCTGGGAATGAGGCTGGTACCCTGTATGAGACCTTCACATAGCCTCACCCTATTCATGCCAAGTGAATATATGGAGAAAAGATAGATATCCATTGTTATGGTTGATACATTGTGTCAACTTGGGGAGTCTAGAGGTTTAACTAAGTAACTCAGCAGTTGTAAATCTTGGGGTAAAAAGGATACGCCCTTACCCTTGTGGGATGTTGTTTATGTTAATTTGGGAAGCTTTGAAGGTTAACTGTGTGATTCAGGAGGAAGCCAAGGTGCTTACTTTGTAAACATCCTGAGCTTGTGGAAGAGGAAGGCATGGAGGTTATGTGAGAGGTACATGCCCCCTGGGTGGGGATAGGGTGTTTACAATGTAGGGGAGCAAAGGAGGCTGCTTGCAGCCATTCCTTCCTTTTGGGTGGTTGGTTTTGCTGTGCTCTGCTGCCCTGAACAGTTTGTCCTCTGCCATGTGCCACTTTGCCTCTGAAGCAGCCATGTATGGACTGAAACCTCCACAAACTGTAAGCTAAATAAACCTTTCCTTCCTTCATTTTGGGTGTTGGGTATTTTGTCTCAGCAACGAAAGAAAGAAAAGTAACCAAGACATCCATGAACCAGGGCAGGCTGCCTCTAGGCGCCAAATCTTCTGAAGCTTGAAACTTTGACTTCTCAGGCACCAAAAGTGTAAGAATTGATGATTTGTTGTTTAAGTCACACACTTTATATTAATTTGGCTTTTCACACAAAAGATACTAAGACAAGCAGATCTTACTTTTCTGTGGTATAAAGAGGAGGCTTATTAGCTTACTTTTCAGGCCAATTCCTTTTAATAATTAGAGTAGATTGATTACCAGACTTTTGTAAAGGTACTACATAGAAAGCTCCTTAGTTAATCTTCTTGTTGCTAATACCAGAAACCCAACACACCTAGTTAAAGGAGGAAAGTTCTATTTAGCTCACAGTTTGCAGAGGTTTCAGTTCATAGTCAGCTGGCTCCAAGGCAGGGTGGCATAGCAGGGGGGCTTCAGAGCAGAGAAACGGTTCATTACAGGCAGAAGACAACAAGGCAGTAAGTTACAAGTGATAAACTGATCCTCTTTCTGTCCCTTATATCTTATCCAAGCTATATGATTTTAGGGAGGGTAGCACTCACACCCAGGTTGGAGAAGCCTTTATTCTAGCATCATACCATGAAACAACCCCAGCATCACATACTTGATCCTAGCAACACAGTTTAGATCCAGCCACCTCTGAAAAGCCCCATCTGCGACCCCCTTAAGCATTAGGAGGACATCTAGATACAGGCCATGACAGAAAGTTTATATCCTTTTATTATACTGCTCATATTGGGACATTGACAGAGGCATACAAACACTAAGAGGTATACATAATGCTCAATTTGAAATTCTGTATTTGTATTTAATGGCATTAAATTCTGTATTTGTATTAAATGGTCAACTCCAGCTAGAAAAAAAAGCATAGGAGAGATTCTCTGAATGGAAACCTGGAATCTCTCTCCCCTTTGAATTCTCTCCCATATTTGATGTTCAAGTTAGGCACTAGTATCCAACAGTTGCCTTGAACACCCAGACTAGGATTCACATTGTTTAGACAGTGATAGAAATGAAGAAAGACTGACGTGAAGAAATGGGGGAAGTGATAGAGATGAATTTACTTGGATATAAACTATTCATTCCAAAATAATAAGAGTAGATAGAGGAAAGAACTCTATCTTGCTCAACTTGGATTCATGTACATAATTGTTCAGAGTACATTCCGGTGTAAAACTGTCTAACAACAGGGAGTTCTTAAAATGGACAAAGGCTATCAATAAAATAAAAAGGGGAAAACTTCTAATTGGCATTATACTACCCTTTTGAAATGTAGGTGAACAATCTACAAACACAACTGCATCAGGGTGTGCATCACATCCCAGCCAGCAGTAGTCTAGGCTTTTGCAGGTTTTTGTTTTCTGTGTTTTAACTATAGTATGAAATTTCTCATTCACACACAAAAAAGATATTTTTCTTTTTTCTTTTTTTTTTTTACTTAAAAATACATAGAAGTTAGCTAAATGAGTATTTCAAATACTATGCTTGAAAGAGTTATCTATTGGGCAATTTTTGCAAAAATTGTTCACATAATAATCCATAGTATATTAGTGAAAGAATATAACTTAATTCACATGTAGTTTATTCTGTGAGTCTCATTAGGACAAACATGAGGAATTTACTTTTACACAGTTGTTATATTGATAAAAAGACTTGTATTTCGTATTTTAGATTTTATCAATCTGGTTTTAGAAGCTGAATGTTATATCACATTTTTAAAATAAAGATATGACTTAAAAGCACGTTTAAGTGCATAGACCTTCATTTTGGCCATAATTAACACAGAGCAACTACTAGTTTTGTGAGTATTCTTTTGCCTGTAAAGTTACTGGTACTTTAAATGGTTAGCAGAATTAATACCTCAAGTTACATTTGAGTCACTGTATTACACTAAATGTTTAAAAAAGGCCAAGTAAAATAGGAGCACTGAGAATAGGTGTAGATGAGACACAGTGCAGGGAAATGTGCAGGGCTCCTAATGTGCTTGTACTTTTCAGTTCTTTTTCTTACAAAATTTAGAAAAACTGCTTCAACTCATCCTGTTTAATTGTTGGAAATAGATCCACACATTACAGAACTTGTATGCCTACCATAAAGACACTCTTCCTTCAGACTTCTATGAATTGTATATAATTTTATGAATGTTTCAGGACTTTACAGTGGTAGTTTGATTCATGAACTTAATTGTTTCCATGATTCTGGTTGAAAACTGAATTGGATGATGAATGAATAAAATTCAATGGTTAAGGTTCACTGTTACCTTATGGGGGAATTCGATTTGTTTCTCATCCAGTTTGGTTTGTGACCAGATTTATGGAAAGAATTAAGTTTGTGAATTGTGGTACCACATTTCTTAACTACCTATGTGCATTAGAATGCCATAGTCTTTTGTATATGCAGATCTATGAAATTACTGTTGATTCTTTGATTCTTCCATACTTTTATGCTATTTGCTTATTATTAATCTTTACATTAATGAGACTTTTATTTCTGAATGTGAAAATTCAGAGTAACAAGATTTGTATTTATATTTGAAAGAATAAGTACTTAACTATGAGTATTTAAAAGTTGCTTACAGGTAGAATGAATAAATATTATGAACAAATTTTCTAGTTTTTCAACTACTAAGTTAATATTAAATTGGACTGATCCTGTTTATTTGTTTATTTTTTATTTAAGGTGGCCTCTCATTATATTGCCCAGGTTAGCATTGAAGTAGAGATCCCTGGGCTGGGGATATAACTCAGCGGCACAACACCTGTCTAGCAGGCGAACCATGTGTGCCTGAGTGTGATTTCTGGCACAAAATGAAATAGTGATCCTCTTGCCTCCGCCACCCTAGTAGCTTGGATTGCTGTCTGCCTCCATGCCTGACATTTGAAATGATTATTAAATGACAAGTAGTTTGAATATTTTAATGAATCCTACATTAGAATATCATAAATTTATATTTTTGGTTGAGTTATAAATATCACTTTTTTCTCTTAACAGAAATCCCTTCACACAATCAACATTTTCTTCATGTAAACATCGCCTTCATATTTATAATTACTTTTAGGATTTGTTTATCCCATACTGGCCTATTTCAAAAACTCAATAAACTTACATCAGAACATAATTAACAATTTGGCAAGGTAGCACATAATTTTAAAACTCCTAAGTACCAGTTCAGATTTTGTCTTTGTTTATTGGTACTTTTGGTTATTGGTACATAATTTTATATTTAGAATTATAATAAAATTAACTAACATTAAAAATTCACCAGTGTTTTAATACATGCAGCAAATTACTTGATAGCTTTATTTTACTAAACATATACCCACAAATTATAATATAGAATGTTTTCCCTATTCATATAATCCTTCCACTGTAATTTGTATCAGCAGTTAAATTGTTTAATTAAAATTTTATAAGACAAAATATTCATCTGTATTGCTTTGTATCATTATTTACAAATTATTGTCTTTCAAAATGTTAGCACATTTGTTCCCAGAACACATCTGCAAACTAATTTTTTCTGTCGTTAACTTCCATTCTCTTCATGAGCTTTATCAAAACGTATTACTTTTATTGAATTGCTTCTTAAGTAAATACACTGTCTATTTCTGACCTTTAAAATGTATTAAATAGATTTGGAATCAATTTTAAAAGAAAGGTACAGGTTTGGGCTCTTTGTGTGTGTGTGTGTGTGTGTGTGTGTGTGTGTGTGTGTGTGGTACCAGGGATGAACTCAGGACCTTGCACTTGCCAGGCAGGTGCTTATACTACTGAGCTATATCCCCAGCCAGAAAGGTACAGACAGGTTTTAACAATATATTCACTGTCTTGTTCTGAAATAATGCTATATTTTTAGTTACATTGTTTTCACCCACAGAAGATCAACAAAGTAGTGGTGCTTTTCTCAAAAGATAGAGTACACATCACACTGAGAATTTAAACACCACTAATGATTATTTCATTATTATTCACATTTTTATTAGTTTTTTTTTCTACAGTCTTTAGTTGATTGCAGAATAGGCACTTTTTGTATACTGTACATAATGGCCTCATATAATGTCTCAAGAAAGAATTTATATTGTTAAATTTTTATTAGGTCTCTGGGATAGAGTAACTATATATGAAGAAGTGAAAAGGAATATGGTCTGACATAGAGAGATATAGGATAGATAATATTTATTAATAAATATACAGATACAGTATCAGAGAAAGAGAAGGGCCAGAAAGTTGATCAAGTTCTATAGAAGAGCCCAACAGAAAATGAATTCATTCAGAACGTTTTGAATGATGAAAAATCATGTTTTCCTGTAATGTGAAGCAATCCATATTACTGCCAACAAAATATATTGTAGAGCAAAACAGAACTCAGTGGCTCACTGCTTAGCCTTGATGGAAAAAAATGAGAATTCATCTGTAAATATGTACATACTGCATCTCACAACACTACAGTATGTGAGACATATAGATCAGAAAAATGCTGTTTTTAAGAATTGCCAGCCATTTTACAAAAATAATATATTATGAGATCATGAGTTTTTAAGGCAACTTTACCTCCTAAAATGTGCTGATTATCTGGAAGAATTACCCAAAAGTGTTTACCAAAATCTATCTTTCTGTGTTAATGGGTGAGTTCATACAAAAGAGATCAGAAAACTTATGTTCTTCTAATGCATGATTTGAAAATATTGTGTATCACGATTCTTATTGTTAGTAGTTGAAGTGTATAACAGCTTCCCATTTTAAGTTTCATTTTGTTTAAAATTGAGTGTGACAATTCTCTGTAAATAATTATTTTTTAAAAATTTAAAGTATATACCGGAAGTTGTAAAGACTAGAAGCCCTAATGAGATGAGCATAATGCAGGACTTTACCATAGTCCTTGGAAGAATGTAAAACACCTGTAAGGTTCATCTCTGAAAGAGATAGTATTGAGCAAATAAGTAAATAAAAACTAAACCACGGAAGCAATAGCCTAGTGAGAGAAAGCAGAAAAGTTCTCATAAGAGTTGCTTTATTCTTAAGTACTTCATCCAAATCTATTAGATCTGATAAATTCAGTGAAGATGCAAGATTAAACAATCAGTGTGTAAAAAGAGTAGCATTTTTGTAGACCAGTAAAGGATTTGCTGTAAAAGGAAGTCATGAAATAAATCTCACTGAAAATGTTAGAAGATAATTAGAATATTTAAGAATAAACTTAAACAAGAAAGTGAAAGACACATATAATGAAAACTACAAAGTAGTTATGAAAGAAATTTTAAAGGACAAACAACAAAGGAAAGATCCTGCATTCATAGGCTAGAAGAATAAATGTTAAAATGACTATACAACCAATGATTTTAGATTTAATGCAGTTTCCATCAAAACATCAGTGGCATTCTTTATAGAAAATTTTATCCCAAAATTCATATGGAACCATAGAATACCTAGAATTGTGAGAGTGATTCTCAGCAAAAAACACACATAAATGTGCTGATATTTTACTATACTTCAAAACAGTATAAAGCCATAGAAACAAACACAGCAGGGCACTGGGATTAAAAAAAAAAAAGACAAAGATAGATGAAAGAGAACAGGAAACTCAGAAGTTAATCCATGAGCCTGATATTTTGATACATACAAATTAATTCAAAAGGGAAGATCTAATATTATGATTTTTATAAGAAAACAGGAAATCACTTTATAACATAGATATAAACAGGGTTTCTTGGGTACGATCTCAAAAGTAGACACAATAAAATTATAAACACACAAATAGAATTATATCAAACTAAGATTATGACCATAAGGGATAATTTACAAAGAAAGAGATATCTTACAGAATAATAAAATAATAATAAAATAATATTTGTAAAACATTGACTGAGAAGGGTCTAATATAATAATCTCCAGGGAATTCATAAACATTAATAAAAAAGTCAACAAGTGGAGTAAAAGAACACATATCTCAAAGGAGACCACCAAACTGCCAACATAAAAAATCAGTATCACTAATCATAAAGGAAATGCAATCAATCATGTAAAGACAGAATAGCAATTATCAAAAAGTCAAAAAATGAGGGAGAAATTAGTATAGCCATTATGGAAAATAATGTGCAGGTTCATTTAAAAGTTGAAATAGAACTACCACATGATCCAATCCTATATCTGCCTGTATGTTCAGAGGAAAGAAAATCCTTACATCAAAGGTATAACTACACTCCTATATTTAATGCATCAGTATTCAATATAGCCAAAATTTGAAATCAAACAAAGTGTCTATCAACAAACAAATGGAGAGGAATATGTGGAACATTTACAAGTGGAATGCTATTTATCCTTTTAAAAAACAATACAGTCCTTCCATTTGCAGTAACGTGGATTGAATTTGTAGTCATCATATTAAATGAAGAGAAGCACATATTGTCATTCATTTGTGAAAATAAAAAAGATCAAAAGGAAGACTGGGTCAGAAAGTGGTCACTGGATACCAGAATTGGGATGAGTGAGGGAGGTTGTAGAGGTTAGGTAAGGAGTAACCAAGCAGTTCAATAACAGTGATTAGGTTTTGCTTTCTGTTCCACAGTGGAGTAATTATTACCTACAATAATATATGGCCATGGTGGCAAACCTATGGCACAGAAGTCTCTTTGTATCAGTGAAAACTCTAAGAGGTTTGCTATCACTGATCTGTGGCATATTTCAAAATAACTAGAAAAAAATGCACCAAATTCCTAACAAATAGAAATAATAAAATTTTGAGGAGATATAAATTCTTACTACCTTGACTCTGGCATTACACCTTTCATACACATGTCAAATTTTCATGTTTTTGATATCTCAGATAAATACGTTTTTTCCATAAAGTGTTTAAAATATAAAATGCTTGGTTTTACTCTTTTCCAATGTATAAATTTGCTTTATACAATTATAATTCCCAATGTATACATTAGTTGTATACAATAGCTATACAGTTTATATATAGAATTACTAAATTAACAACTTTTTAAAACTTACCTAGAAATAATTTTTATTTCTGCTTTAATTATTTCAGAATCATAGTATTTCTGCATGTCACATTGTTACTTGAAGATTTTGAAAGATGCCATATTTCTGCATTGACTTTATAAATTCCATAATAATTGTCAGTGCTACATTCCTTTTAGTCAATGAAGAAAACTTATGAACTAGTTTCAATCAGATCTGAAATATATCTACTCCATAATTAGATTTTAAATTCTATTCACTAACTATGAACTCAGTGTTGTATGTAGGCTAACATGTTAGTTCTTGGAGGTTCATCGAAAAACAAATCTGACCATCTCACCCTGATAATTATGTTCTAAAATGCATGTTCTTAGAAATTCTTTTTGAGAAAATATAAATTTCATTGTTGCTATGATTTGTGTGTCTCTGCTTAGTATATCTGAGCATCACTTTTAGTTACCAGTTTTGCATTTCTTCTTTGTATAGTACTTGCAAGTATCTTTCCAAATCTCCATAAGGTGATTTTTCTTTCTTTTTTATTTAAGAGTTCTTTGTTGTTTGAGACGACTTTGGTTGAATAGTTTCAATTCTATACTGTATTCATCACCCTTCTGTTGTTAAAATACAACACCTGAAACACACAGCTTAGAGGAGGAAAGGTTGATTTGGGCTCCCTGCTTCAGCGCTTTGATGTCCCTGTTCCCAAACCCACTGTAGAAACATAAAGGCAGGCACACACAGAAAACTGCTTACCTCATGGTATCCAGGAAGCAGAGCACAGGGGAAGAGCTAGAGAAAAACACAGCCTTTAAAGTCATATCCCCAGTGACCTCCTTCATTCAATCAGGTCTGAACTTCTAATGGCCCATTAGGCTATCAACTCCTCAGTGAGTTCATTCATACAGGAGGTCAGTGTCCTTGTGATCCAATTAGCTCCCCAGGCCTCTGCAAGCCTGCAATGCATGAGTGTTGTGAGGGTCAACTCAAATTTAAATCTTAATGTGCTATTTATTGATTGATGTTAAACTTTTTGGGTAACAAAATATATGTTTCAATTACCAATCAGTTCACTCTAGTTAATATAAAAGGAAAAAAAAATTCCTTTTGCTGAAAGTGGAGTTAAAATCAAGTTGGAAAATAAACTTTCCTGTGTGTTCTTGGTCTTTTCTGTGCTTCTGGTAGAGGAAAAATCATGTGTTTTCCATAAAATCACAGAAATAACTATATGAAATGATATTTTGACAACTGCACCCATGAGAATTTCATTTTCATTTAAAGAATTTCATTTCATTTCATTCTCATTTTGGAATCAAGATGGAACAACACTTTCTTTCTGGGGTTCCTAATTGAGAAAAGATGCCAAAGCGAGATGGTCTAAATCTGCAGTGAAAGGTCTCATTAATGTTTCTCTGCGAGTTAAGCCACAGAAATTGTTGCAAATACAACTATGATAGAAATAGCGATGAATATCATTATGTCACATTCTTACGGAGTTACATATGGCAATTTCAGCTTTAATTACTTTGATTTTTCTGTCATAATGAATTAACCTATTTAAAGATGGGTTTGTCTTTCAGCCTTTAATACTAGGAAGTGACCTTTAAATCGCTGGAATATGCCCTTCATGGGAGTGTTTGTAAGGGGCAGCGACTTTATGCACAACATTTTAAGATAGATAAGCCTCAAAATGTGTCCTGAGAAACATCCTGGGATGGTTGTAAAGAGCTGACTTTGCAATCCTGACTTTGTGCTGGAATTCTTCTCCTTGCCTGAGTTTTTAAAGTATATATCATTGTGGTGAGAACCTGACCTGGTCACATGGTATAAGGTAAACAACTGTGGCCAGGCCTAAACATGCCAATCTATTACCATGGAAACCAAAAATGTATATAAGGTGAGAACAAAGGCAGTTAAGAGCCACATTCTCTGATCGGGAATGGGGTGCAATGACAGGTCCAATTGATTCTAAATTAAAATTCATTAAAACTCCATTTCTTCTGAATGAGTTCTTTGATCTCCTACAGAGTTTGACCCGATTTTTGATTTTTGCCGTAACATGTTTTGTTTCCTTGACAACTTTGGAGACTGGACAATAAAATTCTGTCTTTTAGGATGAGATCTTTGGATCAGATGGTATCACAGCAGAACATGGAGAACTAAAATACTAATCTCTAGCAAAGGCAGGAGACTATGTATCAGCCACCCAAGTTGTATGTGATTGAACACTAGAAAATACTCTTGCACAACAGATGCAAGAGTGACTGTGATTAAGGATCTTCAATATGTGTCATTACATATTGTTGCCTGAAAAGCCTATCTATGACTTCATGAATTTTGGACAATGTGAGCTCTATTTTGTTACCTTTTCTGGTGTCTGGCATGTGCTTCATCTGTTGACTGATTTTTATCTATATCATGTCCCCTAAAAGAAATTTTAAGCACAAGTAAAATAAAATCTTTAAATGAATTATGTGAGTTCAAGTGAAATCAAACATACGAAGAAAGAAAATATCCTATCTCCAAAACTTGCAAGCGATGTCAGAAATGTGGATTGTTTTGTGCAGACTGTTGATTCTAAGTTTTAAAGTTGCCCTTGGACTTTGTAGCTGTTCATAACTTTCAGACATATTTACATGGCAAATGAAAGCGCTGATTGGCAGTTAAGCACAATAGCAATAAGGTAACAACAACAACAAAAACAGGATTTGAAAGTGCCCTCTGAACAGTTCAATTATATTATTATTATTATTATCAAAGGTGTATGTTGTCTCTAGCTATATAGCCAGGCAGAGTCAAAAAGAGCAAAAGTAAAATTGTAGAAAAAAATATAGCAACTTGAGTTTTCAAATTGTACTTGGCTGAAACAGAGAAATTCACATCTGTTACTAGGAATTAATCCTCCCTTGTCAAACAAATGAACCACCTTAGGTTATTTGTTATAGCTGCCATAAAATAAAATATCAAAGTGAAATAGAATCTAATGTTATAGTTTGAACCTTCTGAGAATACACTCCAAGCAAATAGAGGGTCTTTGCAACAGTGAAAATATATTCACTAGAAAGAATGAAAAATCAGGACAGACACTTGATCAGAAGGAAAGTGACATCCTCGTTATCAAGCCTTGGCATAAATTAATCTTTGCTAATTAAATCATATTTTATGGGAGGTATTAAATTTATTCATTTTCCACTGTACAATGAACCAGAAGATCATATTGTATTATTTTACAAGATCATGTTAAACATTTACATTATATGAAATAGGAAATATTTAGGTTCCATGGTGTGGAGAAATGTGTTCGTACTTCACTAATTTTCAGGAACACTGAGATTATTTAATAAAATTATTTTTATTCCAGTAATATTCTACACTGAGAGGAGGACAACTTTGCATGATCTACATCATCAAAAAAGTTCAGTTTCTAATTTATATACATACATTTTTCTCCTTCAAAAGCAATGATCACTTACTGAAGTAACAGTAGTAAGAACATAATGATGACAATATCAAAATATTATGTTAAGATAATTTTCATAAAACTTAATTATTTGCAATTTTTTATTAGGTGAGTATGACAACGTGTATAAAAATGCAAGACACATTAATCATCATGCTTTCTGGTGAAGTGTTTGAAATATTTCATTGACATTCAGATCTGTTTTATTTACTCATCATGATGATCTTTCCTATCAGCATTTTGCCATTATAAAATCTGAAATACTAAGGTGAACAATTAAATTTAAAAGTTGAACAGCTTAAATTTTCTTTAGTCATAATTTCAGCATTATTGTCTTCTATTCCATGCTATGTTACCTAATTCTATTATTCTCCTTGTGAATATGGTACATTTGATTAAAAAAATTTAAATAGAGCATAACAGCTAGTAAGAAGATAAAATTCACTCTAAACCTAGAGATTAAAACTATTCTTTGTCAAAAATTTAGGAATAAATGTTTGCATTTTCCTCCAATTTTCTATATATCATTCTTTTTTTTTTTTTTCCCCCCGGTACCGGGAATCGAACTAAGGACCTTGCGCTTGCCAGGCAAGCACTTATGCCACTGAGCTATAACCCCAGCCCCTATATATCATTCTTATTTTCTCTATTGTTATCTATTTTTTCTGTTGCTCTTTTGGACATAAATGAGCATTTAAATTTTAATATTATGTTTTGATTATGGTTTAACAATTAAAGCACTTTCATCATTGGACTTTATCAGTAACTTCTGAAGTGTATTTCACATTATAAAACATTCTTTGGAATAACTATTCCACTTGCCTAATGTTCTTTATGTGGAAAAAATATAAGTCAGTACGTTTTTTCAATTCTTTGTTTCTCCTGGATTTTTTAAAAAGCATGTCACTGAAGATCTCTTTAAGATGAGTTTCAGTAAAAATACAACAGGTGTGTTGCTGAGAGTCAAGAGGACCAGAAAGTCAATTTATACCCCTCACTGGGTAATTGTTCAGCATGGCTGACAAAAAGTAATATTTTAGTTGGATCTATTTTAAAGTTTTTATCACTTTTCTTACAACTAGCCCAAAAGTTTACCCTCAAATAGTAATTGAGTCTAACTATGTTTTGTGAGATTTGCTCTCTGAATGTTTGAAGATATACTTTAGAATATATAAAGATTATATATTATTCGTATGTCTCATATATTGAATAATGTAAAGTATATATATCAAGTAAGAAGCATTTAACTTATGTGACAAAATCTTACAGTCTTATAAATTATACATATACAGTTAATTTTTATGTAATAGTGTATGGAAAATTCAGATTGATTTAATTTAAAATTGTGTGATTATATAGCACTAAGGGAGACATTTATTGTCATATTAATGTTACAGATAAAAGAGTTCATTCACAGAATATCTACAAATGTGTGCCATCATTTACATGTTATTTCAAACTTCCCAAGTGTTTGCATTAAAATAATGGAAGATATATAAAATACATAAGCATTGTCTTAAAAATTACTGGTAAATTTCATATTATACAAATTATATTTCCTTTCTACCATGATTAAAATGACCCTTTAAGTCATATAATACAAATACATGTACAGGGGATTATTTCTAATTATGCAATAATTTAAAATTAAGAATCACAATTTCAAAAGGGTTAAAATGGTTTTCAATTTGGGGTATTGTAGGTTCTCATTTGCTAGTTCTAGCCTAGAATTTTTACAAAATGGTTCAAATCAGAGAACTGTTAACATTTACCCCTAGGAATGGAAAATAACTAGGAAAGTTGACTCGCTAATTATTTAGCAGACTTCAATGAATTGGTATCCAAAAGGATTACTGCCCAAAAGCCTACCCTGGGGTTGAAACAGGTGTTGTTTCATCAGAATTCAGTATTACTTCTCTTTCAAGGAGGAATTGAAAAAGACAACCTTGGGAAAGAAAATCTCATCTATGTAACAGGAAAAGCTTAACTCCTAAACTAGATTGTGTGTTTTCTCTCTCTTTCTCATTTCCTAGACTTTTCTTTCTGTCAAATAGATCCCCTACCATTTCCAAAGCAGCTGGCCTAATTCTGCTCCCACGAATAGCTATGGCACCCTTGTAGCCAAGCTCAGGCACACAGGTGTTTGAAGGAATCCTGGATACAGCAAGGCAGAATCCAAATTTCAAGTGGAATCAGCCATAAAGGTTATAACTTGGAGGCCAAAAATTGCCCACTAATCTTCCTTCCAAAGGTTTATACCTCAAGGCTACACTTTAGAACCTTTCTCCTCTAAGTGAGTCACCGTTAAACTTCTCTGCAACTGTTTGGGAGATTGTTTTGCTTGGAATTAAAGTCATATAATGACTGCGGTGTTCGCTGCTTCTGGGTTTAACACCTGCAAGTTCTTTCATCCTTAATATCTCTCAAACCGTTTCAATGACTTTGAATACTTTTCTGAATGAGTAGGAGTAAGGCAAGCAACCTATTGTTCCTGATGTTAATTATTACAAATTGTCAATCAATCTTGACAGCAGATGCCTTTACTTGCTATTTTCTGTGCACAGAAGGCTCTAGAAACTTAGCTTTGAGGAAAAGAAAGGAGGAAGGAGAGGGAGATTGGGCGGGGGGGGGGAGAGGAGAGGAGAGAGAAGAGAAATTCGTATTAAGAATGACTTCCTATTTGCTCTGGAGATTATAAACTAAAGTTCTGTGTGTGTGTGTGTGTGTGTGTGTGTGTCTGCGTGTGTATCACTTTCCTAACTGCCCACCTGAACAGGGATATTCAGACTTTTAGACCATGAATCAATACACACATACATTGTACTTCACACAAATGAGATTGTGTGAAGATTGACATAATGTGCAGTCATAGGAGTCTGTTATCTTGACTGCAGAATAAAGAATCTAGAATTCTTTCTTGGATATAATGTTGCTTTTCCTAGAACCCCAAATTTTCTTCATGATTCCAAGTCTGACCAAAGAGAAGAGGCATCCATCCCTTTCATTGGTTTCTTTCTAGCTCTCCCATCTCTACCTGTTGTACTTTTTGGTATTTAATCACAAACATGATTCTACTCATGATGAGGCCCCTGCTGCTGACTAACATAATATTCAGTCTAATATCAAATAGGGAAATTGGCATTGTACATGAGGTAGTAGTCATTATTTGTAATCACAGATGAGATTTATTATAATGGTTATTAATATATGTACCCTGTTTTGTGGGAGAAACTAACCTGAATCTCAATTCAAGAAACAAGTCTTGGAAGAACTAGAAGGGAGTGAATTTAGGGACCAATTTGGATGTGAGGAAAAAGCAGAATTCACAGAAGAGTTTAGTTCTTTGATTGCTCACTGTAGGGAAGCCTTCAGAGCAAACAGGTATTAGTTAAGCACAGTAGGCAGCAGTGACAGGAGTTGAGAAGGAGGCACATCACACAGTAATAGTTATTACACACAGGTTGACTTACTGAGGGACTTTTTCATTATTTCATGAAATGTATTTGCTTTAAACAAAGATGCTAGTTTTTGTGAACTCAATTCATAGATCTTTAAAGGCTAAAATTGTGCTCTTATTTGGAGAATCAAATATAGCTCAGTTCCATTTTATGATTGGAAAAATTTGTCACTAACCATTTTGTATTTTTTCATTATAGAAAGTGTTCTTAAGCTATATCTTTAGCTGTAAAGCCTAATCCTGGATTTCACACACCTGTTTAGATATCCAGGCGGTCTCTTTGGGATTCCAACTAGTTTTCTCAAGAGTATTATATTAGCTATATCGATGTCGAGATTCTTGTTGGTCAAATCTCCTAGTAGACCTCTTCAAATAGCAAGAATAGTACCAGTTCTAAAAATCTTGAATCAAATTTCCCAATGAAAAGATCAGAACTCATTCTAAAGGACATAATATTCTAAATACATTAAAACTCTTAACCCCGGAGCTTTGAAAAAAAAATAGGTGAAAACATTAATTTATCACCATAGATGGCAATAGTTAAACATTTCCAAGGAGTTCTGTTTGTACAAACATATACTTGAAAAATAATCGACACTTGTAGCTGGTCTTCATCTGACTTTTACAGTACAAGAGTTAGGCTTAGCACTGAAGCTATCAATCTCAGCATTACTGTCATCATATAGCTGCATGAGTCCTGGGGGGGATGCTCAACATGCGTGTTAGCTGATGGGAAAGCAGGCTTTGATACTTACAGTTTTTATCACTCCTAAACTATTGCAACTTTTTAATGATATTCTGAAGATAAAACTACATGGCAAATTTCAGTCTCATATGTATAACTTTTATAAATTATTCTACTACAGTTGGGTTTCTGGGTAACCACAACTGACAGTTTTCTTTAAATACGTAAGTGCCAGTCATCTCCTCCTGTGTATCAGTTCTTTTTAGAAGTAGACTGACTCCAGTTGCTCTGAAATTGGACAGTACTGTGTCAAAGATTGGGAGTAACATCAGCAACAATTTCAGACCCTGGAAAACAGTGTAGAAAACTGAAGCAGAGAACGCTGAACCTGCCACTATCTTGGATTTTGGGTGATGTATCACACTCTTGCAAGTGAGTGTACATTCAAATCCAGTCTACAAGGGGCATAAATCCGTGACAGCCACACTTTTGCCCTTCAGATGTTTGTATGTTGTATAACCCCGATGTCTTCTTCATTTCACTTTCTCTTCCTGGATGTGCTGTTACCTGTAGGTGGAACTAGAAAGCAAGTTCTATAATCATTATAAAGGTAAATTAATTCCTTTTAACTAAATGCCCCAGGAAGAGTTCCATAAACATGGAATTTGAGTTCATCTAAAAGGATGTAAAAACCTCTTTCAGGCAAATATTTTGTATGGTGATGGATATTTTAGGAGAAATCTCTAAATACATTCATTGTTAATTAAAGACATAATATTTGTGCTAAGTATATACAGAAAATAATTAGCAGTGCTTGGGGAAGGCAATGTATCACCTTTTCTACATGTTTTTCTCAAATTAAAAGGCCTTGAAATGCACTTTGGCCCCCAACTGCCTTCATAGTGACAATAGAAATAATGTGTTCTGAATCATAATCAAGCAGAGCCAGGGTTTATTCGATACCCAAACAACTAATTATATGCCACACTAGATAAATCAGTGTAAATACAACAGAAGCTAGAAACAGCTGTGTGGATGTCTAGGGATTCTGAAGCTGTCTTTCTTTCTTTTTTTGTTTTTGATTTTGCAGATAAACAGCATAGTATGGACACATTAACTTTCTTCTAGGGATTTGAGAATCTTGGAAAAGTGTGAGATAATCATAATATATTCTTTTACTTTTATGCTGATGATATGACTATACAAATTCATGGTATAAAATTCAGCAAAAATCTCAAAAAATGATAAAATTATGTATATACAAAGCATGATAGCTAGTGTGATTATCTTGGATCTCAGTTCGTGCCACTTCTATTCCATATTACAAACTTTATTTTCTTTGTCATCAAATTATGTAAGTTTTTTTCAAAATTATGCTCAATTTCCTTAAAATGTTATTGAAGAGAAGCAAAATAATTTTACTTATGGTATTTGAGATTGTTGAATACAAAACAATTAAGTCAAAAGTCCGTGGAACTTTCTGCCTTTCCTGTTTGCTTCATGGCAGAGTAAGAATTGTCCTTTTCTGTAGCTGGCAGCTTCTCAGTCCAGAGGGTCTACAAGTGGAGTTATTTCCATGAACTTAATTTCCCATAGTTTCCCCACCGTCTGTAGGTCTAGGACTGCTCTTCTTTGTTGTGCCATTTTCTCTATGACTCTTTTTTTTTTTTTTTGTTAAAATGCTGGTAAATGAGGTGCTTAATTCATTGATTTATGAGCATTGTTTACTTTTTCTTCTTCCTGCTATAACCTTCATGTGTAATAAAATTAGTGAGCCTTTTTTCTCCTTAATCTGGCTTTCCTTACCAGGAATTTGTCTCAAGAGTTTATGAGAGTCATGAAATAAATTCTATTTCCCCCATCGACACATCTGTCATTAAAGAAATAAACATGTAAATGGACAATGTTTTAGGAAGAGTGAAATTATAATAATTAATTTCCCTATATTTCCTCAAATAATCTTATTCCTTGTATTAAATTTAATTTCTTCATGTTTTGGACTTCTAACTCAATCCAATCGTAAGGCTTAGAACAGAAGAGTCAAATGTCTCTGGAGAACAGGGCATGAGTGAAGTGCACAGGGGTCAGGGAAGACACGCTTGTGTAAAGGGAATACAGAACAGGCAGGGTGGAGGGACTGAGATCCAACTCAGGGCATACTCTCCAGAGGCACAGAGAGGACTACCTGGCGCTGTCCATTTATTACAGGATGCGAATGCAAATCCAGTGCTGCTTTCTTTATTTTTCTGCTAAATTTTGGATTTTACTATCTCAGTTAAGGAAGCATTTTCATATTATTCTAGAACATTTTTGTGGGGAAAACATCAAAGTTCAAAAATAACAGTATTATGCCCACCCAATCTAACCTGTAAACCAAGAATTTCCAACTGTTGCTGTGTAATTCCTCATTTTTAATAAGGAATTATTTAGCATCACTTATAAAATTAGATTTTCAGTGGATAAATGAAATATCAGGTCACATTTAAAATCTGACTGAAGGTTCACTATTGGTCATTTGCCATTATGACCTCTGCATCCCCAAAACCACTTAAACTGTCCTATTCTTTGGGATCAGGGTCAGGGAAGGGTGTTAGATACCTACTGCTGACTTCCTCAAGGGGCTGAAAAATCATCTGCTTGCTCTAGATTTTTTTCATCATTTTAGAATGACAATTACAGTGTCTCCCACTTGTGTTCTTGTAAATTCTAAAATAAAATGCACACTGATGTATACACATACATACATATATATTGAGATGTATATGTATCATAGTACTTGATGTATAGAATCAGAGATAATAAATGTTTTTTCCTTGTTCCTGCTTCTTCTTTTCCTTTTCTATTCCTTTATTACTTTCATATTCTTAGTAAATAGCATTTTAATCCAAATAATCAATAATCACTGAAATCACAAGTATGAACAGGAAGTGTTATATTTACCTCCCCATATCAAAAATACCTCCACATGAATTTGAATCCAGCTCCTAAATACATTTTACTTTATCACTTGTGTATGCTGTGCTCTTACGTTCCCTCAAAACTCTTTGATGATTTTTTATATCGAACTTTTATAATATAAATTCAATTAAATGTTTTTTAGTTTAAAAGCTGAAATGATACCCTGACAATTATAATGACATCCAAATTTCTTAGTTGATTTTGCATGGCCACGTTGAATACTACAAGCAATGTGCAGTCACTTAATTGGAAAAGCTGATCTTTGCTGCTTTAATGGATTTTCAACAGTTGTGCTGACAGAATGGGCAATGTTCTAGTTATGCCAGTCTAAGTGCTCAGTATGTGAATGATGAAGCCCCAGGAGACATAATATAGAGAAAAATCAAGGAATATTGTTTGCAAATGTTAAAAGGTTAAAAGGCTCTCAAATTAAGTTCTCTTACAATGTGGCAAGAAAAAGAAAAACAGGCCTAAAGTGCCAAAATAAAGGAACTGTTAAATCATGCTAGAGAATATCTGTGTGACTAACAACCATATAAAAGTCTTCCTGGCAAAGCCAGTGTTGTGCAAGGTGTACATTAAAACAAAAGAAGGTCAACTATTGTCTTCTTTTAGTCAGTTAGAAAATCGCCACTCAGTAATATAGTGTTTCCCTTTCTTTGTGTGTGTATGAACATACAGTGTGTTTTGGGAATGGGTTTGCGCAGGGAAATACCTAGTCTGGAAAATATCCTAAATAAAAAGAAAACAGCAAGACACAACCATCATATTTAATAAAGCACTTTCTTTAGTGAAACAAAACAAACTGAAAGCAGAGAGTACAAGATTAAGATGCACGTGTGTGGTAAGTCGCTTGCTGAATCAGTGTATGACAGAGTGGGAGAGTGAGAAAAGGGCAATAAAGGGCCTAACTTGTGCTTTTATAACAAACCAAACTGCATCAGGGATGACACTACTCCATTTAGGAGGGTGATGTCCCTCTGCACTTTTATTTTGGTTGCGGTTGTTTTGTAGGTTAGCTAAATCCATCTCTGCGGTGACATACCTGTGTGGCTGATCTATGCGGTTCTAATTAATGGTGCAGTTAGCTTGAGTGCTATGTTTACTTGTTTTGCTGGTTTCTTATTTGCTCTCATTTGTTTTATGCATTACTATTTATTTGTACTTTAAAAATTCTTTTAGTGTTTAGAAATGTTTGCCTTCATTTTCACAGGTATTTTTGTTTTGACATTTAAAAAAATATTTTTCTTAACATTTTGCTGTCACGTCACTTACATTGGTTTCATAGGATATTTCTGACTGACATACATCATACATCAAAAGCAATAACCTCATATTAATCTGCAGTTGGGCTCTCAGTCTCTCAGTTGCACATTTTCTATTTCATCATAGTACCCGTATTTACATACAGTTCTCCAGACCAGGACTTCAGTGTTGTGGTAGATTTACCACAAAATTTAAACAGGAAAATAATTAGTGTCAAAGTGTGTATGGTCATTTTGTTGCTGTTGAGTTACACCCATCCTGGATTAGCTACCTTGAATAGGAAATAACAATGTTCTATATTCTAAGATATTTTCTGATTTCCTGGAGAGTTGAAGAAATCTCAGCTGAATCTCATGTCCTGGGTTCATACATTCTTTCCCAAGTTTCTTGTAAGTACCATTACACAGATATTTTGTTGGCTCTGTTTCTAAGGCAGAACGAGAGGTAGGCATCACTACTTCTGCATTTGCTTTCAGTAAAAATTTTAGTGTTATTTGCTCTATCTCTATTGCAGACACCCTGCTTCTTATTTCCAATGACTTCTTTATAGATTCTTTATTCCCTCATGTATTTTTCTTACCTGTATATCAGAAATAGTAATAATTATATTGCATCAATATTGTTATAAATGAAATGATACATATAAACTTATCAACCAAATGCCTGTCATGTATTAATTAAATAACACGTGCTTACCATTGGAGGTACATAATTACCCATATGTTATAATGTAGCTCTAAAATGATCTTTGAACAAATCATTTATTCATAGGTATGGGATGACTAGAAGAAGTACATCGCTGAAAACATGAGCTGGAAGGGTATGTTTGTAAGTTTCTCCCTCTCTTTTTCCTGGTCACTGTAGGGTGAGCGTAACACCCTTGCTGTGATGCTGCTTCTCTCCTGGAGGCAGCCAACCATGGACTGAATCTCCCTACACCGTGAGCCAAGTAAATCCTCTCCATCATAAAGTTGTGGGTGTGGGGTGTTTTGTCAGAGATAATGAAAGACTGATACAATGTAAATTTATTAAGAATAACTAGCATAAATAGAAGCATATAGTTGAATCTTTTCGTTTACTTTGTTTGGATTTAATAAATGTGGAATGTATTTTTTCACTACAGGAAAAATGAGCTAGGGAAAAATCTTTGTTTTCAAAAATCAATTACAAAATTACCAAATTGTGCAGAGCACCAGATGTAAACGGACAAAACTGGTCAAAACTGATCTCAGTATTAAGGGTTCCTTTTCCTTTCCATGAAGCAATAGCCATCAGCAGCTCAGTTATCCCGGCTGTGCTTGTGCAGATGGACACACACTTCCCTCCCCTGGTTCTTTCTTTCCTCGTCTCCCTCGTCCCAGTTGTTTCTTCTCCTTGAGCAGTTTCTTTCCCTTTCACAGTATCTATTGTATAGTTTGGGTTTTATTTACTCTTTCAGTTCTTACACTAAAGAGACAAGAAAACAGCAGTATGCAATGTAACAACTTCTGATGAATTCCTACCATCTTGGTTAGTGAAACTCTGTATTGTTTGTAATGTTTTTATTACTTTTTATTCTCTTTGTTTGATCAATCTTGCATTCTTACATCTGGTAATCTAAGCAACTTCACTGAAGATAACAGTATGTGACGTAACAACCATTATTAATCTCCTACCACCTTGTTTTACGATTATGTATCATTATTATAGGATTTTGTGTTTGTATCTTTCTTATTGTTATTTTGTTTTCTTCTCTCTCTCTCTCTCTCTCTCTCTCTCTCTCTATATATATATATATATATATATAAAAAGCTGGATGTGGTGGCACACTCCTGTAATCCCAACACTAAGGAGGGTGAGGCAGGAGGATCACTACGAGTTCGAGATCAGCCTGGGCTATAAAGTGAGCTCAAGGCCAGCCTGAAACACATAGCACAATCTTGTTTTAAATAGACAAAAAAGAGAAAAAACATCAATACTGTGGCCTAACAGAAGGATACATAATATAACTTTCATTGCATAGATTTGTTATTGTGCATAATTATACAGCAAATAAATCTAGGGTGTCCAATAAAGTATCTTTATTATGTAATTGCTGACATTAATAAGTTTACTAACCCTAAATTAATTAATATGTATGTCACTATAAACTTTTCTTTTATATCTGGCTAATAAATGTACTCTAATTTTTCTCATAGGATATATAAACAAGTGACTATAACATACATATGTCTATAGAGAGAGAGATAAGCAATCAGTGAAACAAATTTTGATGTATTTCTCCACAATACAAGTTATGGTTTTATGTGTCTACACTTACATAGGTACTATTTTTCATATTATTTGCTCATCATTTTACTAAATTGTGGGATGTTTCCACATTTTGTTAATTGATATTAAAATATAATCTTAAATTCATCTTACGAAAAATAACATTTATTGAACCTGTATTTAATATTTAGCTATGCTTTAGTCTCAGGATTTACAGCCAATTTGGGGATAAGTCAGACCTGGGAGACACTTTGCTAACTGTGTAAGTCGTATTCATTTAAGTTTACAAATGAAATAAATAGCAACTACACACAAAATCTCATTTTCTGTGCTGGAGTTATGTAATGATGAAATAATAACAGCTTTCCAAACTGCCTGAATAAGCAGAGATGTTTCATTAAATATGGCAATTTATTCAATATTAAACAAATACAAAAATGATGACAGTTTTTTTTTTAAAATCAATAAGGATTATTACCCTCTCTGATAAGTTCCTGCATTTAGTTTCTGTAAGTTTGGGAGTTAGATAAAGCTTCCAGCTTTTATCTTTATAATCTGAACATAAAGAAACCTTCAGTACAGTTTGGGAACTGGCTAAATCACTGCAACACATGTGGTTTACAAATTTGAAAAAAACACTTTAAACACTGCACCTTAATGTATGAGAAAGGAGATTGATGCAGACGTATCCACCGCACTTTAGAGAACTAAACAGCCGCTTTTGTGTGGTGGAACAAAAGGTATATGGTAGTTATTTTAAGCTTATGCTAATGACATCAATTTATTACATTACTTCCTCCCGCTGCTGTTAACTCTTGCTTTTCTACTCTATAATTGAACTACTTTATGTAGTAATAGTCTACAGATCAGGAGCTGGACTATTATAGAGTCCAGCACTGCTAAACATTATGATTTGTTTGGTTTGATTTATTTTATTTGATCCTACTGCTCACAGAAATGTTAAATTTTATCCATGCAGCAGTTAGACAAACAAACAAAATTATACTCCACGGAAGTGGCGATGATTATGAAATGTCAGAGCTTCCCACCTTTAGAACTAGATAAATCATATTTTGTACAACCTCTAAAGAACATGTCAAAGCCAAATGCAGTCTGAGAACAATAGAGATGGTATAACTACTGTTTTAAATGGTAACATTTATGGAAACCTCTCAGTGCATTTTTGTCCGGACAGAGCAAAAGCGTCCACTTACTGAAGGGGGTGATGCTGCCCACGGTAATACGTAAACATGCAGAGAAGCAGCTGACCATCACGCTCTATAATGGCTACTTAGCGTTCTCTCCATTCTGTGCAAACCTGCCCAGTTATAACTTTCCGTCTCTGTAGTCACCATTATTTGCTTTCTCCCGTGAAGGGAAAGCAGGTACCACCAAAAGGCTATTTAATTTTTTTAAAAAGTCTGCATCATTTTTCTTGGCCTGAATTACTATGTAAAATATTTTCCGTGTGTATGTGTGTGTGTGTGTGTGCGTGTGTGTGTGTGTGTTTGTGTGTGTGTAGGCTATGCCAGTGAGCATACCCAGGGCCTAAAACACAGGTGATCTCTTACCCCTGAGCCATATCCCTAAACCCAGTACTGTACTTTCTGCAGATGAGGTTGATATTTCTGATAATCAGGCAATCTAAAAATATGATAACCTGGGTTTTATTTTCTTCATACTTAAGACAGTACCAGATAGTGATGACATTTGCTTTTTCTTATGCCCATGTGCACACAGCAACCTATAATCCTGTACACACATATGTACAAACATACACACACACACACACACACACACACAATTTCTTTTTTCTAAAGCAGTTGAAAAGTCTCTTGAACCAGTTACAAATGCATACTCCTCTTTGTTCTAATTTTCAGACCCTTGTGACTCAGAATGATTAGTGCCAAGAACTACTCCTATTCTTCTGGCTAGATATTGTTATGTGCTGAACACTGATAAATTAGATTTTTAATCCCTAGTATCTCAAGTTGTGACTTTATTGGGAAATAAAGTCACCACATTTGTAATGAGTGAGGCTGTGGTGTGCGCCCGTGAGAATAAGATGAGCGTGCACATCAGTAGGAGGGCACCACATGAATAGGCGTGTGGAGGTTCGGAGACACACTTCCAGGGAAAACAGCATGAGGGGTCATGAACCAATGAATACCCCTTCTGCAGGCTAATAATAACACCCTAAAATAGGTTCTTCTCTCATCTATCAGAACAAAACACTCTTGCAGATACCTTGATCTTGGACACCTAATTTCCAGGACTGTGTTTACTGTAAATTACTGTTGTATAAATCATCCAACCTCAGCAAAGTGTGACTGGGAAGCCTGGGACTGATGAAGTGAGGAGCTGACCCCTCACTTCTTTGGTTTCTTGTGCTCTTGATAAAGGAATTCAATTAAGACAAATAATTTGAAATATTGGTATCCACAAACGTTCCTCTTCTTCCAGTCAGGTGGTCCTTGTTCCCTTAGGGCCTTAATCATATAAGAATCTAAGTCAGCTCTCAGCCCAAAGAATGCACCCCTTCCTGGCATCACTGGGGGTAGGCCATGGTGCCCACGTGTGCTGTGTGAGGTTGTGGAACAGATGGCCAGGCGGTCGGTATCAGAAGGAATGTGCCTGGTATACAATTTAAAATGTTGCTGTGCTCTGAGGGATCTCTTTGAGCCGTAGACAAGCAAATGGCTGTCATAGTTTTACACCCTCAAGTCTTTATTTCTTTCCTTAATGTAACCTACAAAACTTCCCATTTTGAATCCTGCTTCAGCCCGCATGTACGCTAGTGTCTAATAGCCTAGTAAAACTAATACAGTTGTCGCGTTCAACCCTATGTAGTTCAAACTGTGAAGAGGTACTTTCTGCTGTTCTGCGGTCCAGCCATTTCAATTCTTCTGCAGCAGCTCTGCCATGCCCCAAAAATGAGTGCTTATCACGTGCTGTACTTTGACCCACTATTTGGTTTTATGACTTTTTTTTGTACCAGGAATCAAATCCACAACCTCACGCTTGCCAAGCAGGCACTGTGCTGCTGCTTTATATTCCTGGCTATTGCTCTCTTGTACATCTATGCGTCTTCTAAGACATTCAAATTGATCTTTTAAAAAACTCAGCTGCTATAAAGTTAGCTTTATGATTAAAATTTTTAGTAAGTGCTCACAAGTAGGGCTGGACTCTGTACCTAGTAGATTCCAAAGGCCCTTTGAAATGAACATTACTACGCATCTCTGGAGCACCGTCATATCCCTTCACCATCGGTCTCTAGTGACTCTGGTTTATTTGGAATTTGCAAGCTGTGTAAAAATCTCTTTTAAAAAAGCGCAAATGTTTTTACTGTGGGAGCATTCAAACATTCATAAAATGGTTATACTCATTAGACAGCTTTCAACCACGTTATGCAATGAATTCTAGGGTACCGTTCTCTTTCATCACTTTCTCCACACAGTCCAAAAAGGTTGGCATGGAAGCAGCAACGCCTGAATTTATTTACTTGCTTAACAAAATGTCTGAGCACGTAAACATGGATTTAAACCCACGAATGTTCGTGCACTAAACATGATAAGAACAAGAAAAATGTTGCATTATTTGCCATTCTTTTATGTTCTTTTATTGTTGCATTATTTGTCATTCATGACTAGGTTGCTACCCCAACTTCAGCCTCTTGTCTTCATGTCTCCCCATTTATTCTTCAGTCTTTTCAAATAGTCTTAGTGACTTTAGTTAGCATATGTCAACTGTTTTAAATTGACATTATGATGCACTGATGTAGAATGCAAGCTGTCCACCCCCCACGCCCATGGTATGGGACACTGAGCTACATCGTCAGCCCTTGGGACATTGTCTTGCGAAAGGCCTAAATTGCCGGGGCTGAACTTACCCTGAACTTGTAATTTCACATTGAATTGAAATGTCTGAATCAAACTGCGGGCGTTTATGCTGAGGACAGTATCTACTTGCCATTGTGATAATATTCCCAACTTCCTTAGGAGTGCCTTGAACTTCACTTTTTTTTTAATACAACTCCTTTTACATTCTTTTTCTGGCATGCCATTCAGCCTACACGTAGTGCAACACTTCTCAATTTCCATGCAATATTGTACTAATAGCTCCATTAAGATAGCAGGTGAGAGTTCATAAACCTCATTTTCTCCATTTCCCAGTATGGTTTTGTCTAGTGAAATGTGAGAAGTATCTGCATATGGTTTCTGGTTGCCAGTTTTGTTTTTTGCTTTGTTATCCAAAGGATGCATGTATAGTATGAATCCTCTTGAACCCCATGCAAATACTGAGAACTAATATCTGCCTTTTAAGAACAGGATTTTGGTTGTTTAGTCTTTAAAAAATCTATACTCATACAGAAGCCTCTGGAAACTAATTCTTTTTTTCTCTTTAATGTCCCATGCTGCTATCCCTGCTGGGAATAGTGTCAGATAGACACGTAGTATGGGGCTTCCTCAGTGTATCTGACACACTATGTTGCTAAGCCAGCAAACTATGGGGTCAGACGGAGACATAGGTTAAAAATCCATGGCATGTTTAAAAACATCAAGCAGTCAGTTATCAATGGAGAGAGTAACTAGAACACTCATAACTGTAGTGTACCAAAAAAAGAAAGCTAATCCTTAACACTGAATTATTAGGCTTCTCTTCCTAAGGTAGTTAATGACAAATACTGATTTTCACAACACAGCTGAAGTATTGACCATGTATTGCGATGTTTTGAAAGCACCTAGCACATCAGTGATAGTGAGCAGAAACAGATCTGCTGAAGAGTCCAAACTACTTCAAAAACAAGCCGTTACCTGTTAATGAGGGTGCTCACAAATGATGACATAATGTGCTTAGACAAGGGGTGTGTCCATTTACACCTCACTTGCTGAAGTATAACTTGATATTGAAATGAAAATGCTATTCTTTAAGATTAATTTGACTTATTCTAATTTAAAGTATTTGTACAGATAAGAAAAGGTAAGGGGAATGTTACTTTCCCAGTTTCATATGCCAAAAGAAATATTCTTGTAAACAGTTAAGTGATCCCTGTTTAATGTCAGTGTCATCAGGTCTTTGGAAAAGAATTCAAGTTAATTTAAATTGTCACTTGTTAATATTTCATGCAGTTTATGGATTTGCAGTTGCAATAAAGAGTGTAACTCTGTTTCTGTTGTCTGACCACTGAGAGTTTTTAAATTCTACCCTACACCTTCTTTCGGTTTCCATTTTTAGGCAAAGAGGAAAACAGATACCAAAAGTAAACACACTGCCTCCTCTGACAGTAGCAGAAAGCCTAAACCATACCAGGTATACTTTAAGAGAAAATTTATTTCAAGCTTGTTCCTACTGAAACATAAATTTAACCTGATGTTCTGAGAAAAGTGAATCAATATTAGGAAAGAATGACAGCACTTTATGTATGGATGTAGTACTAGGTTATCCACTGGAGAATATAGAACTGAGGGTTCCAACGTGAAGATTTATATATCACAAATCTACTTTGAATTATAGATTAAAATTTAAAGTTTCATGTTGAACATGAGATCAGGCTCGAGGCCATTATTTCTGTAGTTTACATAGTTTCAATACTACCTCAGATGGCAACGAAAACACCAGATCTCTTCTAAACCCATCATGTGTTCCCAGACCTGTAAAATGCTGGTCTTATCATCTTGCCAGGTATGATGGATGAGTGATGTGCAGTAGTATTGCTTTAAAATAAAAATTCTTTGGATATTTGAAAAGGCGTGCTACGTTTGGAAGCTAGCTGAATTGATTTACGATCTTCTAAGGCTTAAATAATGATTTGATTACAGCATGCCAAGGTGTATATTATGATGTGCAACTGATTCTCAAATAGTAAATGTTATCCTATTCACAACACATTCAAAGAAATCAAATAACTATAATGTTCACAACAGCTTCTCCACAGCTAATCTTTAGTTTACTTACCTGAGTATGTGTCCTGAATATTCAGCTCACTGTCATCAGTATAGAACTGGGGGAAAATGCAAATGGGCTAGGATTAAATAATTCACATTGGCAAATATATAGAGGAATGGAAAACATAACTGTCTTTAATCATTCTGTGCATAAGTCGGATCCTCTTAGACATATGTGTAACAAATTTAGTGCTTTATATGTTTGTAGCTCATTGTAAAAACTTTCACAGCATATATTATCTCTTTTTAATCTTCGTTGAAAGCATTCTAAGTAAAAATTATCCCCTCACTTTAAAGATACAAATTCTAAAGTGTTAATCCTGCAATTTACACACACATTTATATGATTTGAAATTAATGCTCTTAATCACTTTGCTGTATTACTCTGCATCAAGCTTCCTCCCCTTGTGGAAGATACTTCTAAAATGTGCATCTGCTCAATAGTGCAATGTGGCTTCAAATTACCAGTGGTAGTAATTATTAGTATTCGTGTTTGAAAAGAAAATTTAAAATATTTACCTATTTATTCATTCTTAATTCAAATAAATTCAAAATTTGTAACTTTGTGAAATTAATCTCACATTATGTAGATATTCCACATTATATTGATCATTTTATTTTCAAATAATACACATGAATGTACAAATTCACATACTCAAATTGAATATGCAGATATTGTAATAGGCAGCTAAGTTAGATATTATAGGTAGTTAAATAGGGCAGTCCCTTGAAGGAGCCAGTGCCGAATACAAGACGCCTTACAACTGTGGGAGAGACAAGTACCTCCAAATTGAATATGCAGATATTGTAATAGGCAGCTAAGTTAGATATTATAGGTAGTTAAATAAGGCAGTCCCTTGAAGGAGCCAGTGCCGAATACAAGATGCCTTACAACTGTGGGAGAGACAAGTACCTCCAAGGTGGGCCAGACCTCAAGACAAAAGATAAAACAAATGCACCCACATCACTCCGTAGGCATAAATATCAGCGATTGATATTTAGATTGCTATTGTAAATAGTTATCAATCACCTTGAGAAAGCCGGAGTCACTAACCCAACCCCTAGAGGAAACACCCCTGTTCTGTGTTCACGCCCACTTGCTGTGTGACTTGCTTCCCTAGTTGATCCCAATTTAATCAATTTTACCTGAGCAACTGTGCTCATAATCTCATCGCTTGACATAGTTTTGTCCCTCCTCATACCCATCTTGCCATTTTCCCCCAATTTGGACCCTCCTTGCATCACGGATCTCCACTATAAAATCATTAAAAGAGGCAGGCTCCTTGGCAACCCACTTGAGTGCCCTCTGTCTCTCTCAGACTGAAGCTTTCTTTCCCTCAATAAATATATTCTGCTCTTCACCTCTCTTGTTCCTAAAATTCATTCTTTGATTTTAGAACATGTACCGAACATGTAGCAGGTTGAGAATGTCTTTCCCATCCATCTTTATCAATGTCCTGTACCATGTAAAATAACATTTCTTTGCATATTTGCTTTTCTAAATTGTTAGCTTTAGGCAGTACATATAAATTTCCATTTCCTAGCTTTGTGGGAGACTTTACCTCCTCATGTCAAAAGGTAGAAGCCCTAAAGAAATGTACTCTTAAAGGCCTGCTATAAAAAATAAATGTCTACAAATGAATTTCCAAAGAATATTCGAATTCCTATGCCAAAGAAATTATTTGATGCTAGAAAATGATGGGAGGCAAAAAGAAGAGGAATAAGTATGCTGTCAGACACTGTGCCTACAACAACCTACATAGCCTACAGCAACCCAAATAGAAAGAACGAGAGAGGAAGAGGAAGAGGAGAAAGGATTAGCTCTTCATTATGAATGACTGAAATTATAAATGCAGTACACCAAGCACAACCCTAAATACCAATGAGAGAACTTCACTTTATTAAATGGCCTGAAACTTCTCATAAATCTCACCAAAATGACGGAGATAAAATTATCTGTGATATTCATGAAAGAAAATGAAGATGCCATCGACTTCATCACTTTCATTGGAAGGAGTAAGAAATAATTATAATACTCTTAGCAAAAATTAGTTCTGAGGGGTAAAAATAATACGTTTTAGAGGTTACTGCATTTTTGAACTGTGAATGCATTTGATTACATTTGTAGCACTATCTCCTTAGGAACAACTCCTGACATCTAATTGTTAAAGCTATTTGAAAGACCATTGGAGTTCCTTGGAACTTAATATATCAAATGGATTAAGTTGAATGGTGTTGCATTTGGCAAACATATAATTAACTTGGGCTTGTGATATTGTCAAGATACATGAGAAATTTATTGACATCATCATACTTGAGGTTTGAAATTCTAAACCAAAACAACTTAAGGACTCCTAAAAATGATCCTAAATGCATTTAATTACTAAAGTTACAGCTACAAAATTATATATTTAAAACTACCTAACTAACAGGGTAAATGAATTTCTAGGCATTCTAACTGACACTTATAACTAGAGTATTCTGCATTTACTTAGGAATTTGACTTAAATGATTACATCAACAAAACCAAAATAAATATAAAGGAACTACTGCCTGAAGAGATTATAAGGTATATAGAGGACAGGTAGAAGCAAGATGATTTAAGAATAATTTGTATATTTTCCTGTTGTAATTACTACCACTCTGTCTCTAAATTTGCATTTTTTAGATTAGTTCTTATATATTTTTGTTGTTCTAACTCATTTGCATAAATATATATGTATATATAATTTTTTGAAATAACATGTCAAATATTCAAAAAGTACCCAAATTTATTTTATTTTATTTTATTTTATTTTATTTTATTTTATTTTTATTTCTGTCTTTGTGAGACATGGTATTGCTATGCAGTTTAGGCTGGCCTTAAGCTCACTTTGTAGCCTAGGATGGCCTCAAACTCAAGGATCATCCTGCCTCAGCCTCCTAAGTGCTGGGATTACAGGTGTGCGCCACCACACCTGGCTTGGTACCCAACTTTAATGCAAATGTTTTTCTATATTTGACAGGTTATCATACAAGTTATCATATGATAATTTCACACTCAAAGCAAAAGTTTAAGCAAGAAAACTTTTCAAAATCAAAATGTAAGGTTTAGCAATCCAGCAAACTATGTGCGGGTGTATAGGATAAGATTTTCAAGAACCGGCAAAATGCCTAAGATTTTTCCCTGTACCTTTTACTGACTTCTTTATTTCATGACAAAAAAAAAAAAAGGAAAATAACAATAGTTAATATCTTGAGTATTGTTATCATAAGAGTTAATCAGAGTATAAGAAATGGGCTTAAAGTATTATCCAAACAATATTAGCAAAACACTGTCCTTTCAATGAACTAAGAGAAACTAGCAGTATCATTATTTTGTATTTTGTTTATTCCTTTTCTTTTATCCTTCTTCTTCCCTTTCCTCCATCTTCTTTCATTTTTCCTTTTGAAGGACTGGAGACCACACTCCTAAGTGAAATAAGTCAGACTCATGTGTGGAAACATCGTAGTGTCTCTCAATTGTGAGGAACTAAAAATAAGGTTCGAAATGCATGATAGATACTGTGAAGTGGGAAGAAACTAGTACTGGTATCATATCATACTCTCCACCGGGAAATTTTTTTTTGCAAAATATGCCAACCAATATAACAACATTAAATAGGCTAGGTTACTTTGAATGAAGTGAAACTTAGGACTTAGTGATCATTCTTTACCATGTTTATATGGCCACCTTCTTCTTTGGAGAAGTTGCTAAAATTAGATAATTTGAACAGTTTCTCTCTTTCCATTGTGATTTTCCTTTCAACATCGCCACTCCTTAGGTTTGACAGAACTGAATTACTCGCTGGTCTTTAGAGGTTTAAGGGAAGCAATATTTGAGCATATGTTTGTGGTATTGAACTTTGGAATATGTTTAGGAGACTCACAATTGTGCATGGTGTCATCCATTGCCCACACAGTTTGGTGCTCTGCACAGTAGAAATGTGGCATTTTATGAAAAATTCCACCTCACCATGAAGCTCTTTGTCTAGTTTCTTCAAAAAGATCCAGCTAGAAGAAAGACTAATTAATTTTTATATTATTTGATCATATAGCAAGACAAGGTATAAACTGAAAAATTTACTACTTTATTTCTGGATGTTTCTAAAGTTCTTGGTAATAATATATCTTATTAAATTAAAAGAAATTGTTATAATTTATTTCTTATTCTAATTAAAAAGATTTAAACTCAGCCAAGTCTAGCTAGAGGGTACTATACCCTTAGGAATGTAGGTGTCCCACCAGGAATGTATTCTAATCTAAAATGTTTAAACCATCCTAGGCATGGAGAGATGATTTACATTTACTTCCCTGGGGTTCTTTTCTTTATAAATTATTCATTATCCAGATCAAGGAAGGAGTCCCCAAGACTACCAGGATTATTAATTATATCCCTAGATTATAACAGTAAAATTAAAAGAAAAGCTAATGTTACTCTAAGAATATACATTTTATAATATTTTCATTTAATAAAATTGAATTTTCTCACAATGATTTCATTGTTTTGCATGTTAATTATTCAGGATGAAGGAATAATCTCATTGTGTCTTTAGTGCAATTTCTATTTGTTTTTAACAATACTAACAATGAACATACAAATTTAAAAATTTCTTAAGTGTATCAAATATCTCTTTCCTTATAAATTAAATTTTGGTGTCAGACAGTGTAAGCTTCTCCATTTTCCTTCCCCCAGGCTGAATTGTATCTCCAGAGAGAAGCTGCTCTTCCAGGGGACTTTTCACATTGACTGGGGACATTTGTGCAAGGCAAGGTCTTTCTCTACAGAGAAATCTCAAAAGAACTTTTTCCTAATCAGAAACTTTTTTTAGTTGGGTCCCTCTGTGAGAAGAAAAGTGACACGGAAGTCCCCAGAGAAATACTACTTCTAGGATTTGAAGGTGTTTTAACTTCTCTTAAAAAAAAAATATTCCTTCAAAGAAGTTGTAGAATGGAAGTGTGGTTAGTAATAAATAAATAGCATACGATGAAAATTAGAACTATTGTTGAGCTATGCCCTGCTTATGAAGGCTATGAAGACCTATTCTGACTTGCAAATTATGAGTCAGTTTTCCACTACCACACTACGTAAACGCTGTGCTTGCTTTGTTCTGGGTACATTCCACGCTTGATGGAGATCAGGTACTGCACAGTCAATCTGCTGGCACTCTTGACGCCACAGAACACAGAGGGATTGATTAATCCTTTATGAGAAATGTATTTTCATCTATGATTAAAGATAAAAACTATTTTAGTCATAAAATTTCATTGAAGATAAGCATTGCCTCATTTAGACACGCTGTAGAATTTCTTTTGTGGTACTGGGGGGTTGAACTCAGGACCTTGTGCTTTCCCAAGGCAGGCGCTTATGCCACTGAGCTAAATCCCCAGTCCTGTAGAAAAATTTATCTAGAGAAATTCTGGAAAAAATATACATATGTTCATTTATTATACTTTCCAGACTTACATAAGTTTTATGTATATATGTGTGTTTTTCTTAGTTCTACATGAAATATTTAATTTATATAGTACGTATTGCTAAGTAGATGCTTTCTTATTTACAATTTTAATCACCCCATTTATACTTTAGGTTTACAGAAGCTCCTGAGCTTTGTGGAATTTTTCTTTAGTCATGGAGACTTACCAGATTATATTTTGTGATATTTAAGTATTATGTAAATAAATATAAACTTGAAATTTACCAATAAGTATATAATTGATATTTTGAATATTAATAAATGAATATCTTATATTATGCTTTCTTGATGTTTTGTCATATACAATATGTATAATTTTGACTATGTTTTAAAATTTATAAACATATTTATTTATTTTGTCTTACTCAGTATTTGGCAAACAGTGGTAACAGCAGCCTTTTCTGTGTTCTTTCCTGGTTTTAATGACATATGTAGTGTTCTTTATAACGTAAATTTAATTAATCATATATTTTTAAAACACAATTTAAATTGATTTTCCTTTACCACTGTGGCTTTTTTATCTTTTTATTGTTGATGAATCACAGTTGAGAATGCTGGTTGACTAAATGACTACTAAATCATGGCAATTTGAAAAATTAAGTTTTATATTCCTGAAAGTTTTGTTATTTTCTCTCTCCTTTTATTATATGGAAAACTCATTGAAAAATGATACTAGAAATTAAAACTGTTATTCCAAGTATAATGTGTTGATATTATAATACAAACTTACTCTTAATGCTTTCCTAAAACATTTTATGCTAATACTACAATTTTAACTCTCCTGTTTTACCTCCTAAAGTAGAAAGAGTGACTGCTCATTACTGATATGGGAAACACAAATAAAATTGAAATTAGCAGAAAGCTGATAAACATAAACACAGCACAAACATTTAAAATTAGTAGTAAAAAATTCACAAAATCTGTTTTCAAACATAGGGGAAGAGAGAGAATGCGGAACTGGGGAAAAGATCAAGATGAATATATACATATGTAATATACATAATATATAAAATTCTATAATATGTAATATAATGTATAATATAATTATATAGAATATATAGTATATAGTATATAATATATGAATATATAATATACAATATATAATCAGTTCTTCAAGATAAATGTAGTTATTGTATATTGAAAACACATATAATAATAAAAAATACTCTACATACTAGAGTAGATGAAATCATAATAATATAATCAACTTAGAAAAATCAGTAGCTTTAATAAAATTACATAACAGAACCATTTACCAAAATTTTAAAATATTTGAACATTAACATTTTACACTGAGATGCTACATTTATGCAACTAAAAATGTTGAAATACTTACAGTAACATGAATGCATTCCAATAAATATGTCAGAACATTAAATAGAAAAATAGAGGAAAACAGTGTATACTGCCTGGGCAATTCTACAGAGACTTGTATGACGTAGGCATGTTCCTTACGATGTCTTCATTCATTAGTGGAAATTGTTATAATTCTTGTGATGATGTTTTGCTTTTGTAAGCACGGAACTAAAAATGTCATTGATGTGATAATAGTGAAACAAAAGGCCTAGAACCCCTAGCCGGCATTCTCTAGGCAAGTCCCTTTAAAGTTTAGTGCAGGTCAAGGTTGCTTTCCACACCCTTCATTTATTGCATGCTGAGTGTCTTCCTTCTTTTAGATAGCAGTTGAACCATGCTCTCAAAAGCTTTTAGAAATACTCCAAGTGGTAGACTATATAGTCTTCTGACTGATACCTCTTTCGAAGAGTATGTAGAATATTAGTCCCATTTCCTGTTATACCAGATTTTATCACCTGCATTGGGAGTCCTGGTTCATTTTTGGTGTGTGCAAATATTCTCTGAGCAGCTCATTCAGAAACGTACTAGCACATTTACAAAATGCCTCCTGAAATTTGTTCATGTACATGAGAACATCTCCCTAGTTCAGTATCTTGAATCCTTTGCCTGAAGCTATTCTGTCTGTGCATTTCCTTGTTATTTCCCTTTGTAACCCCAGTTATCCAAGAGAAACACATTTTCCAACTGTTTCACAGGCCTTAAGTTCTCTACTTCTTGAGTCCTTGCTCTTGGATTGCCTCTTACCTGTATTTCTTAGTTGGGAATTATTTCCCTTTGGTAAAAATTATTTTCCTGTACTATGTTATTTGTGTATGTGGATTATTGAATTTCATGTATTGAATGACTTAGTAACCTCAGTTGTACTCCATGTGCATTTGTGTTTACTAAGTTATCTAAAATAATGCTAAATACAATAAGTCAACTGAGAAGGAGGTGATTGTACACATAAACACTGCTAAACATAGTGTCAATAATGAGATGCAGAATAAAGTGGTAACAGCAGAGAAAGAAAAGTTTTCTCCCTATTATGTAGGCAGGTTGCCAAGCACATTACTGCCCATTCTGGAGAATGTATGTATATTCACTGTATTTAATTTTAGAACTTGCTTTTCTCTTGTTTTCACTGGATATTTATAGAAGCGATTATAGGTTTATTGATAGCAATGGCTATGCAGAATGTTTTATTCTTTTCAAAAGTGCTTTTAACATATATTACAATTTTAGACCCTCACAATCTTGTAAATTAGGGAAAATGGTAGTTTCTAGTCCATTTTTATCAACCATTACAAAAAATAATTTTAGCCTCAGGTTCAATGTAGCCATTCATTCAAATAGTCTAAATATTGGAAAGATTGCTTTATGCTTTCCTTTTAAAAGAGGCTTTCTGTGGTTTTAGTTATAAATCAAAGTATGCTATTTAAAGCCTTGCATAAATATGCACTAACTGAATTATCTATTCATTTTTAGCACAAGAGTAAGAAAAAAGGGTCTAGACAAATTAGAGATCTAAGAAGTATAAAAGCAATGAATAAATTAATGCCGGCATTGACAGATGAGGGTGAGAGTAAAGGAATTTCATTGTGCAGCTTGACTAAACAAGTTGGTTTGCAACAATATTTGTAAGGAAAGGGAATTGTTGTTTAGAATGTATTGCAGAATTACAAAAGAATATTGAAATTGATTCTTCAACCTCAATATTGTTGGCCACTGACTTTCAAGTCTTCAGAGGTAGGTCTGATATATTCCTATGCATGCCAGCTCCACGTCACTAAAAAAATAAACAGGAAGAAGGCAAGTACATTGGTACTTTGAAATGGTGCTTTTTTTAACTTTATAGAATACTGTACAGGACACAGTAATTGCATGAAGTCCCCAGTGTGTGTTAATGTATAAATGGATAATTCTCCATAGAAACAGACTACAGGCCTTTTCAAATGGAAATCTATGAATGCAGAAATAATTTTTTGTTCCTCTAAAGCAAGAGGAAATGTGCAGTTCTCAGTTTATTGGGCACTTGCAGATAATATTATTAAGAGAGTAAAAATGGAGACAAATTTATAATTCATAAAGTATGACTACAACTTCCACCAGATTGCTGGTTTTTGTCTAGAATGTTAATGGTTAAAAAAGAAACCTAAATTTTTTTTTCTACATTCTTTGTCCCAAGGCATTTTATAGTATATCACCTTCACTGCTATAGTCTCCAGAAAGCCACCAGATATGAGAATTGTTGTATGCCTTTAATTTAAGCTCATATTATTTCCCCTGGGAAATTTTAGAAATGCTGGTTGGGATGTTTGAAAAGAGATAGATAAAAAATCTGATGGAAGGAAACTTATAAAAGGAAGAGCTAGGTGACTTCTTATAGCCTTGAGTATTTGTTCCTTAAAATGCAGGGACAACCTTGTTTATATTCACACTTAGAATCAAATAAAAAAGTCTCTCTGCCCCCCCCATTCGTTCAAAAGTTGAGGTTTTAAAAAATCTCTACTTGAAACTTTGTTCTCTTTTTAAATAATATTGGAAAATGTGGAGGCACAGATTAGGATCTCAGGCAGGAAGTTACAAAACTTCTTTTATTATTCTTTATTTTATGAAAAAATAAAACAAAATTTCATAAGGTAGAAAGAGAAATGATAGTTGATACAATGCATATTACTGTGTTCAACGTAGTTACTCAGAGTACAAGTAGATAAAGAAGTTCCTTCTTACAGAGAAGACACAAACATGGTAACACAGAACTTTCTTTTCAAAGAACTAAGAGAAACTAGTAGTGCAAAAACAACAAATTAGCATATTCATTGTTAAAATACTTTGAAACAATGGAAGAAGTTATTTGGGGAATTTTTGAACTTCTCTCTACTTCGTATTTATCCATCTTCTCTTTTGCTCTGTATTTTATTTTTCTCTATCGTTATATATATGATTCCTTATATAAGAGAAACCAGGTGACATTTAATCTTGTATGTCTGACTTACTTCACTTCACAGTGTTCTCAACTTTCATCCGTTTACCCACAAACCCATTTTTCTTTATGGTAAAGTAGTAGGGCATTGTGTACAAATATCACAGTTCCCTTCTCCATGCATCCTACCTGCTGCTTCATTACACATCCTCGTACTTTGCTGATTTTAACTTGGGAAGATATGTAGAAAGAGAATTAGTTGGGTCAAATGGAACTTCTAGTTCTAATTTTTGAGGAATCACCACAATGATTTTCAGTCATTATATACTAGTTTGAATTTTGGAATAGAGACATGTAAGGAAATCCACACAGAGAGAGGTAGAAACACATTGTATGTGCGTATATTGGATATAGATAGATAGATAGATAGATAGATAGATATAGATAGCTAGACATAATTTTTAAAATTATTATTGATGCATTTTTTTTCTCCAAGGTTCAATTATAAAAGATATGTATCTGGACATAATCACATTTTGATTGCTTTCAATATTTTTTTCCATTTAGGTTTTACCCTAGCATTTCAGTGGTGCAAGAGGGCCACTTGCATTACTTACTTTCATTTTTTTTTTAGCTCTTTATGTTTGTCCCCATGTTTGTCTTTTATTTTATTTATTTATTTATTTATTTGTTTGTTCATTTTTATTTATTTATTTATTTTTTTTGCGGTACTGGGGATCAAACTCAGGACCCTGCGCTTGCTAGGCAAGTGCTTATTCCACTGAGCTATATACCCAGCCCTGTCTTTTATTTTCTTTCCTCAAGTCTCATAAAAGTTGTAATGTAGAAAGTAGGGGAAGGGGTGTAGAAAGTTAAGGAGAATGATCAGACAGGAATAAACACACACACACAATGCAGGCACACACGTGAACATACATGTACACTGAATTCATGTTCTTGTCCTGTGTTATTTCAGCACTGTTCCTGCATCTAAGCAAGTATGTCACGTTACGAGAGGTAGAAAATGAATATCCTGGTTCTTAGGGAGGAGATGTTTTGCATTGCTGCAGGAAGGGCAGAGTATGTTTAGTGCTGTTTCTGGCAGTGTGCCTGCGGTGGAGGAGCATCTGAGACTTCCAGGGTGTTCTCTGCGTGCCCTCCCAGAGATCACACACCCCTCTCATAGGGTTTCAGCTCTCCTGCTAGGGATTCTGCTCCTGAGACACTAAATCAGACAAGATCCAGTCTGGAGCCTGCATACATACTTGAAGTAGGACTGAAAAGACTTGTTCTCTAACCATTGGGTGCTACTTCTGTTTAATTTGTGGCTCCAAAATCCATTCTATCAACCCCCCTCTCTGTCTCTGTTCTGATGCCGACTCCGCCTGCATTGATATGTGGTGTTGTATGACAGAAATCAAGTGCAGAGAAGCTGGGGCACACTTTAAGTTATCAGCTAGTCAGTTTGACCCCAGTGTGGACAACATTAAGGACTCTGTGCCAAAATAAACAAAAAATAGGGTAGTGCCCTAGTTTTCAATCCTAGTACCTTTATAGAATGATAGTGATGGGTTTTTCTCTCTCTGGATTGTATTTCTTGACATATAATAGGTGCTTACTAATTTTGGTAAGACAGGGATACAACAGGGAGTGATGTGATATGAAGCTTACTGTGCAAAGCAGTAGCATGTCTGACAAAATGGAAAATTACTGACCTTTGTTTTCTGAAAGAACATAACTATTTCCTCAGTGAAAGAGTTCACATATCATTATTCTCATGACTATTTTAAAGTATATGTGAATCCTTTAACAAGTAATAGCAGCTACTAGAAAAAGATAGATATTACTATACGTGACTTCCTGCCTTTTCAAAAATCATCTACATATTAGCACATTGAAATATGTAAACATTATTTATCTATTAGCACGTTGAAATATGTAAGAATTATTTACACATTACCACATATATAGAGGACCAGGTAGACACTGAAATGTGCATGAGGAACAAACATGAAGTAACATAATAATTATGCATTGCTAGCAAATACTATCTGAAATATGTCTGTGTATAAAGGCACCCATCAGTCATATTTCAGCTATTATAATAAATACCTCTAATTCTTAATTTATAAATATCATAGAAAAGGGTTACTTAATTTATAGTTTGAGAGGCCCAGTCTAGGACTAGAGAGAACCATTTCTTTGGGCCTTTGTTGAGGAGGCCTGGCAGAGTGAAAGATCAGATCATCCTCTCAGCTCATAGGAGGAGACATGGGTGGAGGTTGGGGCCCACCATTCCCCTGAAGCATACATTAATAGCGACCTAGGAATCTTCCAGAATGTTCTACCTCTTAAAGGTACTGCTACTTGCCCGCAGCAGAATCCTGAGGACCAAGTTCTTAATATATGGACCATTGGGAGACATTTATTCAAAAAATTGTACCCCTACTTGCAGTTTTAATAAGAATGCTGTTGATGCCTTAATTTGGTAATATGGTCCCTAGGCTTCAGGACTCTTTAGCGAGTAACAGTTTTCTTTCCTTTTGGTTTTGCCTTACGAATGAGAGGCAAGTTTTCTATCCCTGAGCTCTACCCCTAGGCATGTGTATGTAGCAGGGTCTGAAAATTCAGTTCTTTGAAAATACGAGAATGTGTCTAAACTCACAAGGTAAACGTGTATGTACTGAAATGTGTAAAGGAGAAATTCAGAGTATTCAGAACGTTTTGACACAAGTTGCTAGTTTTTTCACATTAAGGGGTGATGATAAACATTATCCAAAGAGGTCTCAGGGATTTCTTTTCACCAGAAAAAGATGCAGATGCTCTTTTATCTCATCCCACAGTACACTGATGAAAAAGCTCCCACGTCAGGGACGTTTATCTATTTTTATGACCTTCCCTTGTCCACACAGTAGTGATTGCAGATTGATCCCATGAATTTGGGTTCATGCCATGTTCTCACACCACTCTGACATCATAGACTTGCCACCTAATTTGGCTTCAGTTTCAGAAACACTTTGAGATAATTAAATTTGATTAATTTCAGCAGTTGCATTTTGAACCGATTTTGGTAAAAATAGATACCTCACATTTAAATGCAAACTAGAAACAAATTTACTGTTATCAATCATATTAAAATTAATGTTTTAATATTAGCAAACATCCTTATCAAATTACCCTCAAAGTAACAAGCTTCCTTAAATGTGACACTGCAGTGTTACCTTCCCTAAAATGTCATCAGAGAAACATCCGCTTCTACTCATATGACACGGCATCAAGACTATATTCAATCTAAAACTGGCATAAAATTTCTATTTTTAAGAATAATTTCAACAGCATAAATATATGAAAATAAAGAGTAATTTGCTTTTCCTTTCTTTCTTCTTTATAATTAAAATACGTATCACAGAGAACACAAGATTGTTATGATCCAGATCTAAAAAGGCCCCAACAGCTTCAAGTATGTGGATGGTAACTAGATCATAGAGGTCTCTAGCTGACTTGCTATTAGGCGGTGGGGTTGGTCAGAAGGAGTTACTGGGGGCAGGGCAGAGAGGACGTCTACTCCCCACTTCCTCTTTCATTTTCTTTTTCCTGGTCTCCATGCTGTGAGCAGATTTTCTTTGTCAGACATTTCTATCATGACCTGTCTGTCTTGGAGTCAGAAATCCTACCTGGAATGTTACCTCAGAAAGTGTAAGTCGGAAAAGCTCTCCTTTAAATGTGGAGGGGAAGGAATTTTGTCTTGATGACACGAAGGTGACTAATATAGATTTTGATGCCAGGAGTGGTACCAGACAAAATGCAACCCAAAATCCACGTATTTATCACAAAGTCCCAAGGCTACAATTAAACCTGAATATTGAGGTTTTATTTTAGAACAAACCTCATACATTAATATCTTTACAAAATAAATCAATAACAAGTGTGCCATAGGCTCAGCACCACTGGCCTAGGGATTTACTTCTGCTTGATTTGATGCACAGTGCTCAGCCATCCAGGCTTTCAGAGGTCACTGCTGCTGTGACCCTAGGGAGCCTGGATACTGCTTGAACTGGCAAAAAACCCAGAAGTTGTTGCGTCAGAGTGGAATGTGTGTGCACGCCTGCTCTGCTGGAACATCCAAGTGAGGGGATCATAAATTCTTTGCACCAGTAAGGAAACAGAGGTGGGGATTAAAATAAAAATGCTTTATTTAGAAAAAGGTGGTAAAAGAGAAAACAGACAACTACTGGGAACAGTAGGGGATATCAGAAAGGTAAATACACCAAGTCCTTGTCTCTGTCTCTTTTTATTTAAGAATAATTTTTTTTCATCCTTTATATGAACACCCCAAAATTTTCACAATCTGAACCTCTGGCTGTCTTTGACATGGGAACCTCTTTCTACAGTTTTCAGGGCAATGTGATTCTTTTTTGCCCCTTTTGGAAGTGTGTAGGGGGTAAATCTTATAGAAAGATAGCATATAATTAGTGAGTAAAGGGGATGTGCATATCTGGTAGTGTAATATAGTGATCTCAATGTGAAAATATACATATACGTGTACATGTACTGGTGTACATGTATAAGGACACACACACACACACACACATATATATATATATATATATATATATATATATATATATATACACATATATGTCCTTAAGTGGCTTTCCCTTGTCTCTTTTACATTTTATTAGTGGTAGGTGAGGGGGGTTGATTATCTTGGATTTTTATGCTTCTAACTTCCCTGAGTTTTGTTAATTTTTTTTGATACATTCTTGTGGTAACTGCATTAACCTGATACCATTTTGGGTCCAATTGTTTTGTTTTGTTTTCTTTTCCTTTTCTATCTTGGTCATTTTAACTGTTATAACTGTAGACTCTAAATGTAGAGGCAAAGGCTTATTTTAGTAAGATTCGCTATTAATATTTGATAAAGCCTATCCTTCCCTGCCTAGGAGCCACCTTTCCCTACAAAGTCATACAGCTTCTGGGGTTTAATAGCCAGGCAGAATGTAAAGACTATAAGATCAAGATAGCTTCCACAAAGATTTCACAGTAAGACCAGGGAAGCCAAGGAGTGTACACTTGAGAACCAGTGTGAAGCAGTTAAAGTCAAAGATACAATGAAGACCCTAGAAAGTTGGGAGCCAGGTGTATGGAACGTTGTTTACGAAAAGCTGCAGGCAAGAGCATGAAAAAGTCAGAGACTATTAAGACTGCAGCCAGCAATACCGTGGAGGAGGGGCTGGCCCTGCCCCTTGGAGTTCATATCTCCCCACAACTTGCCCTGAGTACTTGACGATGAGCTCCAGAGTTTAGTGTTTATCCCTCTATGTTTAACTTACCTTGTTCTCTTCCTTTCAATTCCCATTGCTCCCTCTTTGAATGGTACTATTTATCCTGTGCCACTGTACAGAGGTAGTGTTTAACTTTCTTTTTCAGTTTTTACAGTAGCTCACTGCTTACAGTTTTCCTTGGGTCTCAGAAAAACTTTGGAGCTTTTCATGAATCCTGGGACTGCTAAAATGTTTGCAGTCATAGGAGGGAGACCAAATGCATTTTATATTAAGAAAGGGCAGAGCCTTTGGACAGCAGGGGTGGAACAGTTCAGTGTAGATCTGTAATGGCTGCAAAGCCTCACGTGTGTGGAAGGTTTATCAGGTACTGCACCTAACTATCAGAAAGTGAGGTCTTGTCCTAAAAGGCAGGTCAGAAGGGTGTAATGTGGCAGGGTGTGTCTCTGGCCTTACCTTTGTCTTCTGTTCTCTGACCACCATGGAATGAATGGCTTTGCTCTGCCAGGTCCTGCCACCACGTTCTCTCTTCCTTAGAGCCATCAGACCAATCATGGACTGAGAACTCCAAAGTTGAAAGCCAAAATAAATGTCTCTGCCCATGAGGCACAGGTGTTGCAGACTGTGTCTCGATGACTGGCAAAGTGTGTAAGAGAATATCTAAATTAAGCCAATAGACCTTGAAAAAAGAATAATATGATTCTTGAAATAATAGAAAATCTTATCAGGATAATTTTTTCAAACAAATTCACCATACCTTCCCTCATTTAAAATAGGATTGAAAAATAATATTATGGCTTATTATTTATATCTGCTATTAAATTATTTAATCCTTCGATTCCATTTCATGGAAGTAAAGGAGTAAAAAACATTGTAAGATGACAAAAGATATTCATTGTATAGCTTTTATTCTATTTTATTATTTATTTTATTTATTTTTACTCTCAGGTCATTCATAGGTGGAGTTTGGGGTAGACAAACCCCCTGAAACTGTGGCCCACACAGGTCAGGACAAATGGAATGGAGGACCCGTTGCTTGGAAATGGACTTGTCCTGCATTGGAGCAGATCTTTGATATTTAAAGGGCTTTGGTTTAAATTTTCTGAGACCTAGTTCAGATTATCCTTTAAATGATTGACTAAGGATGGTAAATCTCTCGGGGCAGAAGCCCTGGGTCTGCATGAGGACGGACACTAGCCCAGACCCATATTGTGGAAATGACCACTCCTGCTGTTCCCAGAGCCCGTTTTGGAAGGGGGCCATGACAAATGAGGAAAAGACGTTTCTCTGAGTCAGAAGTATAAAGTAGTTACCAAGGAAAGAAATAATGGCTTGTAAGTGCCTGACATAAGGAGTGATTCTTCACTGATACCTAAATCTAAAGCCCAGACTCTCCTGAGCCAGCCCTTTCGGTGCCCCTGGAAGGGCGGCCATGTGCAAGACCACAAGGCAGAAAGGTTGCAGGCTTACTTGTCTTCAGTGAAAAGAGTCCGGAGGGGAGGGTAGGCTGAGCTGCTGGTTGCAGCCCTGGGCTTCTACCATGCTTACAAATGCAGATATAAGTACATTACACACAACAGCAAGTCTGGGAGGAAGGCTGCCTGTGGAGGTGCAACAATCCAAGAAATGTGCTCCGCGTGTTGCCTCCTGCTCAGGAAAGCCAGCCCTAGAGCCACCCCACGCAGTGGTCTACTTGATCCAGTATGGACAGTTGCTACTGTAGGTGGGTTTTGAGGCTTGGGTTGGGAACCACTACAAAGTGGCTCTCAGCAGGATATAATATGAGCCAATTGGCTTTCCACATTTACTTATGAATTGTCTGAAGCTCATACAACTTTCTGACAAGATAAAACCACAGCTGAGGGCATCTGGCTACAAACAATTAGCCACAGAAGACTTACAGCTGTAGGCCCCACACTGCTACAATAAATACCAACCCAGAAATAAGGTAGTTCTGAGTGATGTAATTTTCTTCTTATAAAATTCTCCTAAGGTCCTGTGAGATTCCTGCACTTTCTTGAGTCTCCTCTTCCTTTGTTTGGAAACCAAATAAAAAAGGGCTGCCCAGAAACGTCTTTGGCTAAACTCAGAAACGAAGCTGTAGGAGAGTTGGTCCCTCCTGGAGCCCTAAAGTCATTTCCATTGTCTCGTCATTTATTTAAGCCTTCGCCGTCCACTCCCTTGGGAGATTGCAGGCTGAATCAGCCTGCAATAACTTAGTGTTATTTAACCCAGTTTTCGATATGCTTGAGATTTAGGCAGCAGGGAGCCGGGCTGGTTGTGCTGTCCTGAGACTCTGGGCATTCTGCAGAAGGTAGAGTTGTAGCAGCTGTGAAAAAGGCAGCTTCTGTGCTGGACAGAGGTGCAGGGATGGTGGAGTGCAAAGTCAGGGGCTCTTCTAGGTCCCCAAAGTGCAGTGGAACTCAAGGTTGAGGGTAGGTTGGAAGGTAGACGGGTCCTTGCCTGAAATCTACTTGTCAAAGGCAGCGTCTTGTGGGAGACAGAGCAGTCCTGCCACAGGTTGGCTGGTGGTAGCTGAAGCACTGATGCTCCTTTGCCGGGCGCAGAGCCCACAGACACGTTTGGTGCCTGCGATAAGTGAGCACAGCCACCTGCGGTGAAGCCATGTGCTGCTTTCCCTGGGTCAGGTTATCAGAACCTGTGCTGCACCTTTGCAGGCCACAGCCACTGGCCTGATGAAAAGGTGCGAAGGGTGCTGTGTGTGTCACCTCAGCGAAATTTATGACATCACCTGAGGATGCGGGATTTGCAAGGCTCCCATCTCAGCTGCCAAGGGTTGTGGGTGCAGCAAAGGGAATTTGGTACTAGTTGGCCACATCTCTAGGGCAAAATTATGGAATGCTGCACAAATCTGTGGTCATTCTTCAGTAGAAGCCATATTAATGTTGTTTGTAGCTTTCCAATTTTAGTATATCTGTCTTTTAAACTGACGTATATTATGTCAAAAAATAAAATGCATCATTTGATTTACATATGTCCTCAAATAAAAACACATGGGTTTTTACTAGAAATGTGGTTCTGTTTAATTTTTTGAAAGAATTACATTTCAAATGAATAGAATTATATACAAAATAAACTTGACATGACAAATACACATACAAATTATTTACATTTGACATTCACCTGCATCCCAGGGCTCAGTGGGGCCACTTCTAAGCTTCTGCATATTTTATCTTGAACAAATAAATACTGACTTTTTATTCTTCCAAGCTTTTTTTAACCACTTCTAACTATGCAGTAAAAGTTATATTTAAATGGCCCACATTACACACAATTTTCCCATCACAGGAAAAATAATTCAAAGAAAAGAAACATAATTCAGATAATATTATGACAAGTACCTGTCCATAGGCACTGAGTGGGTCTGTACATATGTGAACATGATAAAGACATCTCAGTATTTACGACCACGACAGAGGAAACAAGGACCGCTTTGTGGAAGGCAAGGCGTGGCTTCAATGGAAAATCATCAGAGTGCACAGAAAAGCGGTTGGGATCCTCAAAATGTGTGGAATGCAGGAGGGAGCACTGGAAACAAAGCGTGGAACAACGGCGGGAAAGAAGTTTGGTAAAAATGAATAAAATACTAAAAGGTATGCTCCAGAGAACTGGATTGCTGAGTGCAGAAACTAGGACAGAAGATTAGGATAGAAACAAATAAATACAAATTCATGATGAGCAAAAACAGTTTTTGTGGCTTTTTTTTATGAATGCTTGATTTCTTCTACTATTCATGGATATTTTAACTTATTAGATATGTGATTCAGGGATATGAGCAAATTTAGTAATGTATTCCATGTATCTTATTTTGACTGTATTATGATATCACAATATCTTGGCCTGGTTATTATAAGATAGAAATCTGAAAGTAATATAGACACAAAAATGCAGAATATTCTCCACAAAGAGTAATAGCTATTGTGAAAGGGAAGGACATTTACCAAAAGGAAAGAAAAACTGGGATAGGTGAAAAGAGGAAGAAAAAGGAAGAAAAAAAGATATGTCTATACATAAGATAGCTAAGATAATTGTACTGTTTGATCAGTTTTGCTTTCCTGTATCTGATAATATGAGCAACTACTTTGAAGTTAATATGCAATATAATGACTATTGTTAATTTCCAAAAAAGGATAAATTTCCTAATTTTAAATTCACTTAGAACATAGTTTATCTCTAACTTTTTTACCTTTCAAAAAGTAAAAAAAAAAAAAAAAAAAAAATCAGGTGTAAATTTCATATAAAATATTCTCATTAAAATAAATGAATTCTTGGGTAGATCATTGAGACTATGGTGCCAGATATTTACATACGCCATGCTACAGGCAGCTAGAAAATTGTGTTTAAGGTAAATTGAAATAAAAAATAATAGATAAGTAGGTAAGTACATGCAGATATGTCACTGTGTGCTTCTGTTCATATTATTTCATATTTGGAAGGGTAGTGATGGCACTTTTCTGAATTAAATCTGTAGCTGAGTCATACAGAATTGCTTAGACCTGACCTATGAAAGCTCCACTGCACCATACCTGATAAGAGGTCTAAGCCATACAGGCTCCAGAAGGAGTTTACCTTTAAGTTAATAAATTTTGTGCTTCTAGGCTTTCTCGTTGTCATCTTCTTATGGATGGGGAACTCCTTAGTCATATTGTTCACTGAATATACTTCAGATAAATATATCTGAAAGAGTAAGAGGTATGCAACATTGTCTCTTTCTACTACAATTTTCTTTCCACTGTACTTTCACTCATGTTGGGTGATGTTAGAGTGGCTGTACATGTATTGGTTATAGCTAGAAAGTTAAGTTATGTTCATGTATTCAGTTAAAAATTACTGTCATGTGAGTGCAGAGTTTGTGCTCATTGTCCTGAGGTGAGAATGACTTGGGAGATTACCCTGTAATCCGCTGTTCTGACTTAATTTCAATACTGGCAGACATGCATTACAAGAAAGCATTAGGAAGATGAGCAGTCACTTTGTACTGGAAGTATAGATGAATGTTTGATTAAGAGGTCTGATCCTGGAGCCAGGATTGGTGGCCCACCATTGTAAAACCAGCATGCCAGAAGGCAGAGAAAAGAGGAGCATGCACAAGTGCAGGTCTAGCCCTGAAAGCTTGGCCTTTTAGCATGGCGCCAGCTCAGAATACAAAAAGCAGGGGGTGGGGGGAAGGATGTAGCTAAGTATGAGTCCTTTAGTACCACAAATACAAAAATAACAAGAACAAGAACAAATAAATGAAAACATTTGAAAAGGTATAATCCTGTAAACTAGAGGGCCAGGAGTTCTTCCCAGTACCCGAAATGTGGCTCTAAAGCGGTCTCATCAACACTGAAGGGCTCTGAATTGCAAGGAAGTGTGAATATACATATTTTGTGCAAATCACAATAAGTAATATTTACTGGAATTCTTTTATATTTAATAATACTCAAAATAAGCAGTGTGTTTTAACATAAATTACACAAAATTTATTGCTGTTAACACGGTTGTAATCCCTTGGTGTACTTGGCATATTTTACCTTGAAAAACTCCAGCAGTTTCAAATAGAACAGCATAAAACTATGCTCACTGGCAGCAAAATGGTCTGAAGACACAAGTGTTTTGGTTATAATACTCCGTGTTGATCAATAGAGTGACAAGCTATATAATATCAATTTTCTTAAGCATTTTTATAGCTCTATAAAATACTGTATCACTCTAAAAGTAAATTTGAGCTACTTGTGTGTGCTTTAACTTTTGGTTAATTTGTATACTTTTCAAATTATTGACTATGAAGAAATTTGAATAGATGATAAATTATTTCTCCATTTCTAATAAAAATTGAAATTAGGAAAAATAAGGCTGTAAATATTCAAATGAAAACCTTCACTTATATCACAGTTGAAATCATGGCCATATAGTACTGTGAAGAAAGAACATTCTACAAAAAAAGTCTAAAGAAAGATGCTATGAGCACATGATAGGTAGAAAATTATTACAAATGTAATAGTATTTTTTCAGACGTTCACACCATTACTTACTAGTTGTAAATGTTAGGTCAGTTAATTAACTCTTTTAAATGTTTTCTTCACTACTAAATACATAGTGTAATAATTATACCTCCTTTGTTAGATGTTTGTAAAAATTAAATCCACTAATGTATGCAAGCATGCAGCCTTATAGGTATTAAGTATCACACAGGGCATTTACAGCAATAAAGTGACAATTAACATGTGTTGATAGATAATTGAGGGCTGAATAAAACCACTGAATTTAGCATTACCACTCCATGAACTTGACTCTATTCAGTCTCTCTGACTCTCAGCTTCTTCTTATTCAGAATGTAAATAAAACCCTACATCATTATTGCATAATCAGAATTGTAAGTTTCTAAAATCTTTTAGTGGGAACATGATCGCTCTAAATGTAGTCGCATGCAATAAACACCATTTTCTGCATTTTCACAGGGACAAGAAAAATGAGAAATAAATTTAGGAACCAGATATAACCCGTACCCTGAAAGAGGGCTGTGGCTCTCCAAGGTATCAGAGATGGATTGTGGAGGATGCAGAGAGTAGAGCAAAGACAGAAACCATCTGTGCGTACATGATCTAAAAATATCAGATGATGGAAGAGCCTTCAGAATTAGCATTCAGATGGGTAAAACATCACAATAATATATAACTGAATCTATATATATATTTATATATAGATTCAGTTATACTCAGCCCACTACTAACTACAGCATCTTTTGACCAGGTGTCCAAAACAGGGGGACAGTGACAGGGAATTGTTGTACTACATATTGCTTTATTGTGTCACCCCATCTGTCCCTCATCTCCTTTGTTTCTGATACTACTGGTCTATATTAGTAAACTATACCCTCCCTAGGTAAGTACTGTCCTCTCAGAAGGTATATTGAAACTTCTACAGAAGGGTGGTGGAAGGACAGAGATTGTGGAATTTACTGTCTTACTCCCCAACTGGCTGAAAGGTACTTTTGTTTTAAAGTTGTATTTTCTATAACAAACTCCTTCTCCTATGGGATGTAGAAATTTCCTGGATAGCTCTGGTTTGCCTCAGTTACTTTTGTAAATTCTAGAGCACTGCTCACAATGTTATGAAACTTTCATCTATTGTCTCTTTGATTATTCCATATTTTTCCCATCTAATTACCAATGATTCTGTAATTCATGGGAGAATTAAGTTTGGGTACAGACTCTAGCAGAAAATCTAATAGGGTACTTCTACATTTGAGGAGTATCAAGTCATTAAAGAATGACCCTGGTCCCAATTGCTCTTTACTTTTGAGCAGTTTCCTTTCATTTCACAATGTTTATCATACCTCCTAATTTTTATTCAGTCTTTCAGGTTGTTACACTAGTGAGACTACATTGCTAACACATGCAGATCTGATTTATTTCACTTATGAGTACAGTCTCTAGTTGTGACCATTTACCTATAAAAGCCTCAAGTTTATCTTTCTTTATAGCTGAGTAATATTCCCTTATATAAAAATGCCACAATTTTTGTATCCAATCCTCAGTGGGTGGACATTTGGTTTGCTTCCATGATCTAACTACTACAAATTGTGCTGCTATAAACATGAGTGTGCATATATAGCTGTGGTATGATGTTTTCAGATCTTCTGAGAATATACCCAGAAGGAAAATAGCTGGGTTGAATGGAAAAACAAACAAACAAACAAAAAAATGACACTGAGACACTTGGAGGACCTAGGTCAAACTGAGAACCCCCAATTACCTCTGAAAACTCTGTGACTGTTAATGTGATATGTTAATTTAACTGCAGTAAGAAATGCCTAGCAGATTGGCAAAGCACAGTGCTGTGTCCATGGAGAATTTCCAGAGAAGTTTGACATGTAAGACGGCAAACTGAGGGGAAGTTCCACCCCAGTTGTGCATAGTACCACTAAATACGTTGGTAGCCTGATTAGAATGAAAAAAGCACAGCAAAAAGGAAGTTGGCACCTGTTTTGAAGAGCTCCAGTTGATTTAAACTATACATATTTTGCTACTTCACGTATGAACACCAGTCTCCTTTTTCCTCAAAATCGCCTCCAAACAGTGACCCCAGTGAGCTTGCAGCCCATCAGCCTTAGTTCCTTTCTTTTCTTTTCTTTTTTTTTGGTACTGGGGATCGAACTCAGGACCCTGCGCTTGCTAGGCAAGCACTTATTCCACTGAACTATATCCCCAGCCCCAAACATTTTGGGTTTTTTTTTTTTTTTTTTTTTTTTTTTTTTTTTTTTTTGGCAGTACTGGGGATTGAACTCAGGACACTGCGCCTGCTAGGCAGGTGCTTATTCCACTGAGCTATATCCCCAGCCCCCAGCCTTAGTTCCTAAACTCTATGAGCTGAGACATTAAATCTAGAATCTTGGCTTAATATGACAATATCAAGAAATTCAGCCTGACACAAATTGGTGCTTCTTTCACCATGATGCCATACCCATTAAATCCAGTCACATACTTGCTCCATGGATCTCTGCTTGTAAGAATAAGAAAACACAAATAATTCATCAGGATTGTAGTGTACCTTCTCACGGATTAAGCTGTGAATCTTACTTTTAGGTGCCTCTTAGATTTGAGACAGGGGCTGGGGATATAGCTCAGTGGAATAAGCGCTTGCCTAGCAAGCTCAGGGTCCTGAGTTCGATCCCCAGTACTGCAAAAAAAAAGAAAAAAAAAAAGATTTGAGACAGAGTACAGGTCTAAAAGCCAAGCACTTGGTAAGTGTGCATGCTGAAGGGCGTAGGCATTGTCTGGCTTAGTAACTGCATGAGGGAGGAACGCTAGCACTTTCAGTAGGCTGTGTAGGATTTGTCTCCCCAGGCAGAAGTGGAGAAAACCCCAACACCGAGTATGGTGAGGCCACTTCTACTGGCAACATAGACACATCAGAATTAGGAGCTTAACATTCCCAGGCTCACAGGCTCCTCCCTAATACCTGCACCCTAAAGGATCCTATCCTTTACTTAACCCTACCTTCACTTTAACTGAAGATACCCTTCAAGCTGAGAGTTAAAACTTGCAAAGTAATTCATGCACATCACATAAAGATGGCTTACATCTAGTTGTTAGTAAGGTTAGTCCTGTATTTACAGGACAGAAGAGCCTCCATCAAGATTATATAGATATATCAGATATCTGTGGAAGGAGAATTATTAAGTAGACTTACAAGATCAGAAGTGACAGACTCCACCATGACTGCCTACACTCTAGTGAGCCGGAAGATCTTGTTGCTGCTCAGGCCAAAATCTAGCAGCCATAGCAAATGAGGAAGAATACAGCACCAGCCCTAGAACAAAGGCCTGAGCCAGGAGAATGGTATGAATCTGCATTGGAAGGCTGCAGAAGCTGGGGGCTGGTGTCCGCAAAACCTGGCAGTAGCCAAAGAAATGCCTATATACCAGCAGAGGGGAGATTTTCAAAGGCAGACCAACTTTCTCTGCCTCCTCGTTTCATTCCCTCTGAGCTGTAAGCCTGTTGACTGTGCCACCCTCAAGTCTTCCTGACTTGGCTTCCCTGGCTTACATGCCTGTCATCTCTGGAAGCTCCTCAACAGACACATCTAGAAGTTGGCTGCACTAGTCAGTGAGGAGTCGGTTAATCCAGAGCAGCTGACAATTATAATTACGTCACATACAGCCTCATAGAATAAATGGTGGGTGGAAACATAACCAGGCCACAGGGAGAGATCGGTGATCAGACTGTTGATCAAGAGACAAATGTAGAGAAGTTTAACTGAGTCCTGGATTCTCTGGTCTTGAGCAGATGGGGAGCCCAGCAAGGTGCAATTTGCAATATATAATTAGACAAATTATTGGTCTGGTGGGAATAACCCTGAATCAGATCAGTATACATATATACATACACTCAAAAAATTTGAATAGAAGAACATTTCTTCAGCTTTAAGAAACATTGTGTATTTCACTCAAAATGCCAGTGTTGTCCTACTATATGCACAAAAGGATTATCTCCACTAGAATTACATCAATACCAGAATGTCCTTTATTGCCAAATTAAATAATATTTTCTAGATATTTCCAGATAATATGTTTATAACGAAAAGAAATTAGAAGTATAAAACATTAATCAGGAAAAGATTACTTTTATTATTTTGTGCTTTAGAGATAGTATGATAGCATATGCAGAAAACTGAAGTGTGTGCACAAATTACTATACCAAATAATACCACATACCAAATGACTACATAGTATAGTAATCATGAACTTTATATAAAAAAGTAGCTTTCTTATATTAACAAAGCTGATATTAAAAGTAATGCAAATATTATAAGATAATAAATTTAAATGAATTAAAATAATAAAATATTACAATAACAAAATAGTATTATATGAAGATACAAATCAAGTAAAAGATTGAAAAATAAAGAATATATTTGAGAATTAAGCATGTAATAAATATGGTGTCTAAACCTATTTTAGGTAATGTATTATTCAAGAAAAGATGTTGGATTGCTACATGGAAAAAGCACAATTTTAAACCATTATTTCAAGCACAAACATTTATAGTGACTTTAGTAAAAAATATAAAGCATTAAAATGTGATTTACAAATTGGAAATTTTCTTTATGGAGCATCTAGTAGTAATGCTTGTCAATATGAAAATATTAAATATAAAAGATATGATAGATAAATTTAATCAGATAAGATAAAAACCGTAAAAATTTTAAAATTAAAAGAAAAACAACACCTTAAAAAACTATTTTTGGAACTATGAGAGATAATTGTAGTCTCACATGGCTTAGCATCAGGAAGAGAATTTGAGAACTTCACTCTTAAATGGTTTTGTAACTCTCTGAACAACATAGTATATACTTCTATAAATCAATGTGAGCCCATGTATGTAGAGGCTCCATGGCTTATGTAATTTCATAGGTCATCTGTTCACTGAACAATCATTATGTGGTACACAACTACACTTAATATATTTTCCTACTACTGAATAAGAAATAAATAAGTGTAATTTTAAACAGACAATTTGAGTAAATACACAAGGCTCCTAAGTATAGTAGGAATATAATTTTAAAAATTACACAAGGTAGAAGATACACAGAAATAATATTGTCAACAATAAATATGTTGTTGGCAGAAATTAAATTTGTTACCAAATATTTGGCAAAATTATTAGGTAAACAATCTTTCTCAAAAATTGCAAGTGAAAACATAGTTGAATTGCTGAGAGAAGGTGAATTTGAAATACTTGTTAAAAATTTTAAATAGTTATGTACTTTGATTCTGTAAGTCCTCTCCTGTGATCTTATCTATCACTATGTGTTTATGGTTCACTGGAGTGGTATAGGAGGATATCCACTTGATATTTTATAGAAAAATAACAAAATACTAAACCTGGGTTTAATTTTCATAAATTGAGAGACAATAATCACTCATTGGTTTTTATATTGGTTTTAAACATATATAGAGGGGCTGGGGATATAGCTCAGTGGAATAAGCGCCTGCCTAGCAAGCGCAGGGTCCTGAGTTCAATCCCCAGTACCGCCAAAAAAACCAAAAACAAACAAACAAACAAACAAAAAACAAACATATATAGATTAGAAAAAATATTTGCTGACTATCATATATACATATACATATATATATGTATATATATAGATGTCTCACATGGCTTAGTATCAAAACAACATACACATTTTGCTCACACTTTTTTGGATGTAGGAATTAAGGAAAGGATTTACTAAATTTTCTCTCTTGAGTCCCTCACATAAAATGCAGTTGGTCAGCAGGGTACGATGATCTGAAAGTTGTGCTGAGCTCAGAATCAAAGAGGACACTCGCATATTGCTGCTGGATATTAGATGGCCTTATTCGGGAGATTGGCGGGAGGTCCTTCCAACATCTTCTCTGTGGTCTCAGATAGTAAGCGATACACTTGATTGTGGAAGCTGGATTATCCCTAAAGTAAGCCATCTGGACACTGAATGACCATTTCTGAAGTAACTTCGAAAAGTAGCAACAACTCAGTCACTAATGAAAGCCCAAGTTCAGGGAAGGGGATTATAAGCCCTAAAGCCCGAGAAGTGGCATTTCCAAGGGTTTGCAGGCACTTCTGTCCAGCTCAAATTCCTGAAATTATCTATTGAGCTATAAAGGAAAACCATCAACATCGAATCCTCTGGAAAGCATATTGGAAGACTGAGAGACAAATTTGAAAATATGTGATCTGTAACCTGTAATACAATTCCTACCGTTTGAATATTATAACTTTACCAAGGAAACCAGTGAAGATTCATTCTGAAATAATTGGGTAAATTACAAATAAATGCATAAAATATGGTAGTTGATTTTAGAGATGTAATATTATTTGATTGTGACTTGTTTTGAAAGCTTTTTTAGGAGCGCATTTCTTAAAATTACATGGTACATAGATGGAGTGTGATATGCACCCATAAATGTGACACGTGATGACAGTAACCTTTGTATACATCCATGGAACTGCTCTGCCGATTAAGACATGGACCACCGCTTTTACCTTAGAAATTTATGCCGTGTTGCAGGCCATACACTACTCCTTTCAGCATGCTGCAGGCATACTCACATTTTAGTTGACTTTAGTCTATAAAGTTTACATGACTTAGAAATTACTTTCATGGACTTATACAATACAATTTATTTTACACAACAGACTACTTCCCTGCTATTCCACATAATGATAGTTGGCTCTTTCTACTGTTCCGTACAATTCCATTTAAACAATAGACTACGATTTTAACCATTCTTCTGTTGGTGTAAAAATTATGTCCAAGGTTTTAACATCAAGGAGTTGAAATGATCTTATTGTTATTATTATTATTAATTATTATTTTTATTATTTGTGTGTGCCCACGCAGTTTAGGAAAGATTTAAAAGTGTCATTGTTATAGTATCTCTATCTGTAGCTGTGGAATTTGATTTTTTAAAATTTTCAGCTTCTAGTGTGCCCTACTGAAGCAAGAGCAGAGTTCTTTCACTGGCCTCTTAACTCTTAGCCGAGTGCCTCCAGGAACGATACCTCATTCGGGGGCAGACAGACCTCACTTGCCATCCACACACAAAAGACTTCCCTGGATGTCACAGTCAGGTTTCATAACTGGTGCTTATTTAATCAAGACAAATGGAGCTCCCTAAATGATTGGCAGCCTAAAGTCTGCCAGACATGCCAGCTGGTATCCTTCAAACTCGAGTGAAACCTAAGCGCTTAACACTGTGCCGCTCCAGCAGAGCACGGAAACCATAAATATACATCTTCAAAAGCACAGAATACATTTCCCTTTCCCAATCTTAGATGGGAAGCTAATTTTACATTTTCATCTATTTCTGTTTTTTTGAAAAATATGGTAGGCTAACTCCAGGCATGTACTGTACCACAGCTTCTGTCAGAGGACAATTTACCCGTTCACCTTCCCGCAGATATGTTTGGTGCAACTCAAGAATTGAATAGGGGAGAAAAAGTCTTACCTACTCGTCTTATTTCTATAATCCAGTTTCGTTTTATAAAAGAAGTGTGTATTTTTTCAGTCCAGGTTTTTTTTTGACATGAGAATTCATTTGTTTTTGATACAGGCATTGACTTTGGATGTGCTCTTTAGTAACAGTACGTTGAAAAAAATGTGTTTTTGTGTCACCGAAGGACAATATTTAGACCATGCCTATATTTAGCCACAGCAATCATGTTTAAGCTCTTACTGCATCCTTGGCAGCATCCTAGGTGTTTATGAATACATATGTTTAAAAATATATCTGTGTATAATTTGTGCCCTTTGAAACATCTTTGTACTTATCATCTATAAGTATATTAATATGCCAAAGGTCACAGAGCAAATAAATACATATTTGATTTTAATTCTTCTTTATTAACGAAGTTTTCTCTTCGTTTAATATAAATGAGGGGAGATGCATATGTCCTCCTATATAAGTTTTGGAATTATGTCAGACTGTGTCAGTTGCAAAGCATATATCACCATGATATTTTCATGAAGCAAAAATGATCAATAACTGCTACAGTAAATTAGTTTACTTTAGTAGAGTATTAAACTAATTTTCATGTATTGGATATCAAAGTACTCAGATAGGATTTACTTACTATATGGTTAAATAATTTCAGACCTGTGAAATACATTGCTGCAAAATGTTATAATAGCATTGGCTGTGTCCAGTAATCATGATAAACACATTCAGGAGAATGTATAATAGTTGAAAACAGGAGCACAAGTTTCTAGGTACGTGAAGTAGTAGTTAGGAACAAAACTAATATACTTTCAAGTGGTTAGGAAAAAATTGATCATTCCAGATTAAATTTTAAATCAGAGATTTTGTATTAGTACATTAATTTTAAGCTACTGTACTTAATACTTTTACTAAATATATTTATTTCTTTTATTTTACTTTGAAAAATTAGTTGTTTTTAATGTGAATATCTTATTTTTGTTGCTCTTCTGAAGCTCAGATATTTTAAAGATGTAAGTTACTTAATTTTGTACCATTTTCACTGGCAGGAAGAAGCAGTATATGTGGAATCCAATCACATTACCTCCCCAGTTCTACGCTCCTCTCTTATTGAGTCATGGCTGTATTTCCAAACCTGAGGGAACAATTGCTGAGTGTTACTTTGCAGAATCTGTGAGAAGAATAAGAAATCCAGTGTCCTCCTTAAACCTGGTGCTCCGGACTTCATTTCTGGGTAGTACCACAGTTGGGAATGTTGGTCCCTTTAGACAAGAGATCATTTTTTAAAAGTTCTTTTTTTTACAGGTCCTCTACTTGATTTTATTTAGACTTACTCAGTATATTAAAGGACTACTTATGTTTGTCTCCATGCTACATTGAAAATGTTACCTTTAATGATCTGTTGAATATACACAAGTTATCCATTCAATTTTTATGTACCATCCATCATTCCAAACCCAAATTATTATTTTCAAATTGTCCTACTTTACAGTCTTTTACAATTAGTGGTCCCCTCACATCCCAACTTGCTGCACAAGGCTATGTTCTTTCCAGGTTCATCTTTTATTATGAGCCTTGGTTTGTACACTGTTTAGTTTGGTAAGCTTACACCACAAGAGAGGTAAAGGTTCAGTTAAATAAACTAGCAAATAATGCCATCCAAAAGTCACTTCAAGGGCTTGGAGTATTAATTAATTAATGCATGCACTTCGATACCATAAATTTGGTGGAGGATTCTTGAGCAACGAATACTTCCAAATTAGTCAAGCCTCAAAATAACTAGATAAACTTAATAAGAAAAAAATACTATCAGTGAATAGCTTAGCAATGTCAAAATTATATTATTTTCAATAAAGTTTAATTGAAAAGTAATTGAGTGGGCCAGGGATACAGCTCAGCAGCACAGTGCCTGCCTGCCAGGCACAAAGTCCTGAGTTTGATTTCCTCTGCTACTACTACTACAACTACTAGAAATGTAATCAAATTTTGTGCTCCGAATTTTCCTTATGACAGATAATTCACCCTTAGTAGTTTGAATAAAAAAGATATTATAATACAGAATTTAAAACAAGTCCAGGGCTGGGGATATAGCTCAGTGGAATAAGCACTTGCCTAGCAAGCGCAGGGTCCTGAGTTCGATCCCCAGTACCGCAAAAAAAAAAAAAAAAAAAAAAATTGCCTTCTCTAAAACAAGTCCAATGTTTCACTCAATAAATAGATATCTACAGCCACATATGAAACAATAAAAATTTCTCTTCTCACAATATTTTACATCATTTCAACAAATATGTTTTGAATAAAACATGTTTTGACAAAAATTTGTTTTAGAATAAATCAGACAAAATCACAAACCATACTAAATGATGGTATATTATCCATTATAATGATAAAAAGTATGAAAATTTTGAAATATTTTCATATAAATATAAAACTATGTAGTTCATGCCATAAATTTAGCTAGGTTCAGGAATTTAATATTTTATGACAAACATTTGTCCTTTTTATGCAATATCAATACTGCTAAGTAAAAACATAGGAAAGTTGAAGGCTCTCCGTACATACACATGGATGTATTTTAAACTGCCTTAAGGAAATACAAAAACTATTAACAATGAGTGTATATCAAATATTAACTATTTGACATAGAACTAAAAAATCATTTGATGTCAGACTTTTAAAGGTTAAGACAAATGAGAACAGATCCTGTCTAATTAAGCAGATAGATGGAGAGTCATATGTCATGCTCTTTTAGAGTAGACTGTCAATATACTCTTGGTCTTTGAACTTCTCAACACATTTAATATGCTCTTATCATTTTTATGTTTCCTTTTTATTGTACAATTTATGTGTTTAGCATTTTCTTCCATTTTTTTTTACCTCAAAGTGCTCTTGGTTTACTTCACAATGTTAAAACTGTTCATTAAAAATAGAATTAAAAGCAATGTCCAGATATTGGGTGCGGTTGTTGCTTTGGCATGTCATTGCTCTTGCATATCTCAGGAAATACGTGTGTTATCACCTCTATATATACACACGTACAAATGTCTTACAGTGTGGATGAAGCTATAGTCAGCTAAATATGAGTTGGTACTGTGATGTACAAGTCCATTTTATCATTGCAAATATTGTTCTAGTCTTGTCTTTTTGTTTTATCATGAACTCTCCCTATAATTGTGAACAGTGTCACCCTGACCATTTACTTATTTTCTAGTATCAGCATATGTGCATCAGCATTTTAGTAACATAAATAGGACAGGTTTTGCGGATGGACCACTTCCTCTCCACTCATCTGAAACTGAGCAAACTACAGAGCCGATCCTCCAACTTGTGTCACAAGGTCTACTTCTCAGAGGCAGAAATAAAATTCATGTTTGCCCAATTCTGCAGGACCACAGTTAGCGTCCTTTACTTGGAGTTCATCGGAGGTGCATTATGGACCACATCTTATACATCCAAGTCTGACAGAGTGAACTATGGGAGGTGACATGCACATAGACATAGCTGACATGATCAAGCATTTTCTCAATCACATTGTTAATCATGCTCTGTAAGACCTAATGGGAAGCATCCTAAACCCAATGCAACATCTTAAATCCCTAAACCCAACACATCCAGTGCTTATGCTGTCATCTTTTCCAACTACACAAACCCACTGGTTCTGACTGTACCATCCCCTAATTAAAATTCATTTAAATTTGCTGGTTTTTTACTTAGTATTGCATTCTACTTCCAATTCTTTGTTTGTTGCATACAAGAATCTGGAAACCTGTGCGGTACTCCTTCACTTACTGTAACATTTATGTTAAGCCGCAAAACTCGTGCACAGTGCCCACTTCCTTTTATTTTCAGTTTTACATGCATCTTTCATTACAAAAATTACTTAGGTTAACCCCTTTTTACCTTTGTCTCCAGGGAACTTATTGCAGGCAATATTAAGGCAATTAGATATTTTTTCTGTTTTGGCATCATCAGGAGCCTCTATTATTTTTAATTTTGCATATGTTAAAGTTTACTTTTGTACTCTACATTGGTTTTGATAAACAATAGTGTCATACATTCATAAACAAATAGTCTATATGATAGACTCGTTACCTTAAAACAAACACTGTGAGTCATCTAATAAAATGCATCCTGGGGAAAATGCAGCAATTCTCAATCGATTTACCATAACCATACGTTTTCCTTTTCCACAATATTGTATAACTGGCAGCAACAATATGTAGACTTTTTAAAAATAGCTTCTTACACTTATTGGCATTTACTGTTGATCTATATATGTTTGAGCCTTGAAAAGTCACTTTTGCTATTGATTAGTTATCCTTGAGATGTATTTAACATAGTTTTTCCATCCACATGGTCGTGAACATTTTTGTGACTCCCAGGTTTAAGGTATTAATAAATTTTACACAAATGTTTATATACACTCTTTTGGAGAAAATATTTTGTAATGAGTTGCATAAAATTTTTGCTGATTAATAGTGGAACCGCTTGGGAAATTTATATTTTATTTTGTAAGCAGTTGCAAAGCTGATTTCCAAAATCCTTTATTTTGGATTCACTCTAGTGGTGAGTGAGATTTCCTGTTCCTCTTCATTTGTCCCATAAATTCTTAGTATAGTTCCTGCTAAACTTTACATGTTATTTGACTATTTTTGATCCATGACTTTCAGGAAATGTATATCTTTCAAAAATATGTTCTCTCCACTGAGAATTACATTTTAATTTTTGTACCATTCTTTTTTATTTTATGGAAAAAGTAAAACATAATTTATAACAAAATAATAGAATAATAACAATAGTTAATACATTTCATGTTGTTATATTTAAAGTAGTTGCTCAAAGTATGAGATATGAGTGTAAAAATTTCTCCAATCAATATTAGCACAAACCTCCCTTTTCAGTGAACAAGAGACACCTGTAGTATAACTGACTTGAGTTTTCCCCTTTCTTTCCCCATCCTTTCCCTTACACCCACCCTAGTTCCTTTTACATTTTGAACAATTTCTTCTCATTTCACAATATTTATTGCACATTTTAGACTTTATTTACTCTTCCACTTCTCACACCAGGGAGACAATATAGTGTTTACCCAGGTGAGTCTGATTTATTTCACTTTGAGTATGATCTTAAAGTAAACCCATTTACCTATAAAAGTCTCAAGTTTTTCTTTTATGACAGACTAGTATTCCATTGCATAAAAAGGCCGCATATTTTTTATCCATTAATTGGTTGGTGGGCCTTTGGGTTGTTTCCAAGGTTTAGCTATTAGAAGTTGTGCTTCTCTAAACATGAATGAACATATAAATATCCCTGCAATATGATTCTTTTTTTTTTCCAACTGGGAATCAAACTCAGGACCTTGTGCTTATCATGCAGGTGTCTATGCCAGAGAGCTATATTCCCTGCTCAATGCTTTATTTCTTATGGGAAGATATTGAGAGTGGAATAGCTAGGTCAAATGTGTCCTCCAATCCAGTACTTTGAGGAATCTCCACACCAATTTCCACAGTAGTTGTACCAGTCTACACACCCACAAAAGGTAAAGTATTACTTTTTCTGAAGAGCCCTTCCAGCATTTGTTACTGGTTAAGTTGTGGATAATAATCACTTCTTCTGTGGTGAGATGGATGATGTTGAACATTTTTTCATATATTTGTATTACTTCAACAGAGAAGGGTGTATACACCTCAGATGCCCATTTTGGATTGGTTGTTTAAATTTGGGAGGTCTAACTATGTTAGCGATCCTGCATACACATACATATATAATTATCCCTTTGTTCTTTTAAAATAAAAAAAATAAAAAAGTTAAAAAATGAATTTGGAAGGTCTGTTTTTTTTCACTTCTTTATGTTCTAAAGAGAAGTCCTTTGTCAATTGTTTATGTTCCAGAGAGAGGTACTTTGTTTAAGGGACTTGTTTTGAAAATTTTTTCCATTCTGTGGGTTGTCTTTTCACTCTGTTGGTGAATTCTTTTGATGTGCAAAAAGGTTCTTAGTAAGGTGAGATTGCAGTTGATTTTTGAAGTACCTCCTGTAAAGTTAGGTTTTCTTTATGAAATATCTATCTACACTCATGTCTTCAAGATTTCTACCTACTTTCTCGTCCAGTAGATTTATTGTTTCTGTTTTAAGATTTAGACCTTGGTCCGGTTTTACTTTAGTTTAGTGCATGGTGAAAGACATGGGTCTAGTTTCAGTCTTTAGCAAATAGAGAGCCAGTTTTTTCGGCACTGTTTGTTAAAGAGGCTCTTTCCAGTGGCCATGTTGGTCTCTTTGTCAATGATAAAGCAGCTAAGTGTGTTTGTACATGCGTCTTCATCTTCTAGTATGTTCAAATGATCCTCATTTCTGTATCTTTTGGTCAGTAACATGCTAGTTTTATCAAAGTAACTTTGTAGTGTAATTTCAGGTCAGAGATTTTGATGCCCCCTGCCCAGCCCTTGTTGTTCAGAATTGCTTTTGCTATTGTAGGTGTATTCTGTAGGTGTATTGTAGGTGTATTCTGTATTCTATAATTCTGAAATGAATTATAGTAATGTTTTTTCTAGTTCTGTGAGGTATTCTAATAATATTTTGATTGGGATTGAATGAAATCTGTATAATAATTTTGGGAGTATGGCCATTTTTACTGTGTTGGTCCTTCCTATCCATGATCAAGGAATATCTTTCTGTTTTCTGATATACTCTTTGACATCTCTCTTCACAGTAGTGTAATTTTCAATATATAGGTCTTTTACTTCCTTTGTTAGATTTATGCCTAAGTGTTTCATTTCTTTGGATGCTATTGTAAAATGTACTAGTTCCCCAATTTTTCTTTCAGTAAGGTTGATGTGGTTATATAGGAATGCTATTGTTGTTTGAGTGTTAATTTTGCAACCACAACTGAACTTGGTTATTAAAATTAGAAGTATTTTATGGAGCATGTACAGTATCACATCATCTGCAAATAATGATAATTTATCTTCTTTCTTTCCTATCCTTATTTCTTTTATTTCTCTCTCTTGTCTAATTGCTCTGGCTTATGTTTCCAGAACTATACTGAGTATAAGTGGTGATATTGTCTTGTTCCTGATTTTTGAGTGAATTCTTTCAGGTTTTGTCCATTTTTTATGACGGTGGCTATTGTTGTTGCTAGCTTTTATCAGGTTGTGGTAAAGACAATCTGTTCTGATTTTCTGCGAGACTTTTATCATGAATGTGTGTTGGACTTTGTCAAAAGCTTTTCCCGCATCTATTGAGAGGATCATATGGTTTTTGTCTGAGGTTCTTTTGAGGTGGTGCATTGCTTGTATTGATTTTTGTATGTTGAATCATTCCTATATTCCTGGGGAAAATCTGACTTGGTAATAATATATAATCTTCCTGATGATTTGCTACATTGTGTTTGTTAATTTCTTATTGAGTATGTTTGCATCTATGTTCACTGGGGAGACTGGGCTGTAGTTCTCCTCTTTTGCTTGGATCTTTCTCTGGTTTTTATATCAAGGTGATGCTTGCCTGCTTTCCTCCAGGAATGAATTAATAAGTATTGCTTACTATTCCATTATAGAATATGAGGAGTACTGGCATTAGATCTCTAATGTTTTTGTAGAATTTAGCCAGAAATCCATCAGGATATGGGATTTTCTTTGTTGGCAAGATTTAATTACATTTTCAAATTCATTGGCTGATATTAGGTTATTCAGAATATCTTTTTGATTCATCTTTGGTAATTCAACTGTATCTAAGAATCTATCCATTTCTTCTGTGTTTGCCATCCTATGAGAGTAAAGATTTTTGAAGTCAGTATTGATGATCTTCTGAATTTCCACAATATCTGTAGGGTTTTCACCCTTTTAATTCCTCAGCACATGAATTTGAGTCTTTACATTTTTTGATAAAATTGGCTGTGTTTATCAATTTTATTTGTTCTTTCAAAGAGCTAACTTCAATTCAGTAATTCTTTATATTGTTTTCTTATATTCAATTGTGTTAAATTCTGCTCTGATTTTTACAATTCCCTCCCTCTTTTGGCTTTGGGCTTGACTTGCTCTTCTTTCTTAGAAGCTTGAGCTGAAGCATTAGGTTGCTTATTTGTGCTTGTTCTGTTTTCCTTATGTGAGTATTCACCACTATAAATTTCTCTCTTATGACGCTTTTCACTGTGCCCCCCCACCCCAGGTTTTGGTACGATGTATCTGCATTTTCATTTACTTGTAGATATTATTTAATTTCTACTTAAATTTCATCTGTGACCTATTGATTTTTCAGGATGGAGTTAATTTCCATGTGTTTATGAAAACTGTATGCACCAAATACAGGAGCACCCAGATATATAAGACAAATATATATTTGCTGCAATTTTGCCATTAATTTCCATGTTCATTGCAGTATGACCAGATAATATGCCTAGAATAATTCCAGCCCCTGTGCATTTATGGAAGCATGTTATGTGGGCAAGAATGTGGTCTATTTTAGAGTGTCTTGTATGCAGATGAGAAAAATGTGTATTCTGATGTTTCTGAGTAGAACGTTCTGTAAACATCTACTTAGTCTAGTTGTTCAAACGTTTGATTCAACTCTGATATTTGTTTGCTAATTTTTGTCTAGTTGGTCTATCTATTTGTGACAGTGGGATATTAAGATACCTCATTACAACTGTATTATCACTTATTTTAGTTTTCATGTCTGTTAAAATTTGTCTTATATATTTGGGTATTCCTGTATTTGATGAAAACATATTAATGATTGTTAATTCTTCCTCTTGAAGTTCTCCATAGTAAGTATATAGTCACTTCTTGATCTCTTTTGGTCGTTTCTGGTTTGAAGTTCATATTTTCTGCAAACTGAATAGCTATCGCTGCTTTTGTCTGGGTTACTATCACATAGAGAATTGTTTTCCATTCTTTGATTTCTAATATATGAAAGTGCTTTTGCATTGTGTTTCTTATGTACAGAATATTGTTTGATTATATTTCTTAATCCACTCTACCAATCTTTTTCTTTTCATTGGTGAATTGAGGCCATTTACATTGACAGCTATAACTAATATGTATTAGCTTATCTTTGTCATAATATTTTCTTGTTTGTTCCTTGCTTTTGCCCACTGCTTAATTGTTTGCCCTACCCAGTGTTTTCATTTTGTTGTTCTTGGAATTATGTTTATTTTATCTCTGTCTAGAATGTCTTTGAGTACTCTTGGTGGAATTAGTTTGGTGTTCATTAATTTCTTCAGTTGTTCTTTATCATGGAAGTATCATTTCTCTGCTAATTTTGAAAGGTGCATTCTTCAAGGTATAGCAATCTGGGTTGAAAGTTATTTTATTTCAGAACTTGAAATACTTCAAGCTCTTCTTGACTGGAGCATCTGTGTTAAGAAATCTGCTATAATTATGATGGGTTTTCCTTCACAGCTGATCAGTTTCTATTCTGTAACAGCTTTTATTATTTTGTTCTTGTACTGAATTTCTGGGATCTTGATTATTATATACCTGGGCATAGATTTACTTTGGCCATGCTTATTTGGAATTCTATATGCATCTCTTAACTGCATGTCAGATTCTATTTCCTAGAAATATTTTTCATGGGTTTATAGGTTAGTGATTTTAACAAAGTCTAACTTGTCAATATTTTTCTGAAATATTGATTGTGATTTTAGTGTTTTTTAAAAAAATTCACTACTAAACCATGCCATCTAAATTTTCTCCTTTTTTCTTCTCACAGCTTTATCTGTCTGCATTTTAAACTAAGCTCTTTGATTTATTTTAAGAGAAATTTTAAGGTATATGTATTTTTCCAGACTTATTCTGTTTATTGATTTTATCAACATATCATAAGGTTCCACCAATGATCAACTGACTGCATTTTATTTGCCTATGACCTCTTTCTTCTGTTCCATTTTATTTATAGGAATTAGGCTGTCCTCTAAGTGAGGAAGTCCTGTGATAATGTTATGGGTCAACAACTGGTGGTCAACTTGTAACACCCAGCTGAACTGAACCAGTTGGGTGTTGGGTATGCGAGCCCCACCTGAAGATTGTTGCCAGAAGAACTGGAGAGCAAGAAGTTGAGAAGCTCCTGGAAAGCTGCAGGGAGTTGTTGGTTTTCCTGAAGGAGCTTGTCATGCTGGCTTCCCTGTTGAATCTGACTGCTCTCTTCATTGAAGGATCTCAGGACCTTGTCACTGAGACTGCTTCAGTTCACTTTGGGGGAGTGCTGGTCCTCACTCTATGTATCAGTTCCTAGCTCCAGAGGGGAAGGTGATGAACTGCTCAGTTCCCTGGGGAAGTTTTCACATTGACTTTCCTGATGGGAACTTGGCTCTTATCATCAGAGTTGCTCAGGAACTCACTGTTGCTGAGGAAGGCTGTGATAATTTTTGGCAAAACTCTGGTTCTTAGTTTGAGCATTTCTTACTGGCTCCAATGCAGATCTCTCAGCCTGCTAGCACAGATCCTTCATCCTGCTGGCACAGACTGCCTAGCTTCCACCACCGACCTTTGGGCCTTCCCAGTGTAGATCTGTGAAACAGGCCTACATGAGACATTGTCATGAGCTCTAGGCCTCCAGTTGGACTTGTGGGGGACATTGTTATGGTTGGGCTCTAGGTCTTCAGGTTGACCCATACAGGCCATTACTGTGGGATCCAGGCCTGCAGCTGGACTCTTTGGTCATTAATGTGTGGACCGATTTCCTGTACTCTCTTTGTATATGACTCTTTGGGTGACAATTGTAAAATAATTTTATAAATTATTTGTCCTGTATTCTTCTCCTTGAGAATCTCAAAATACAGTGGAGAACACTATAAATATCCAAGACTACTTTTCTCTTCTCAGGAATAGTTGGAGTTTATAGACACTTTCCAGAAAGAGCTCTCAAGACCAACAGAAAAAGAAAACCCACAATGACAATTTTGAAGTTTAAAGTGGAATGTCAGATTGTTTGGCATTGTGATCCACCTGAAAGATTTCTGGAGCACAATTCTGAATGTGCCTTAGAGGCATGGCCTCGTGTTTATGTGTGATCTTTTCTCGTTTTTCTCTGGCACTAGTCCTGTGATGTTTTGCTAAAGCAGCAAAAACAAAGACTATTGGGTGTCCAGTGCTCTTCCATCATAGTGAAAGGATCTTGGATCTTGCTGTCCATGACAAGATGGTGAACTATATTAAATCTCTAAGTTTTGGATATGAATGTATTGTGTGAGCAATGGAATAGTAAATCATCACAAAATTGTTACTAAGAATGAAATCATTGCAAGATTGACTTGATCAGGTGGTTTATAACCTTTGAAATTAGTTCATAGGAGGAGTTTGGAAAAATTTGGAGACACCAACTAAGAAAGCTTAGAATATTTTAAGCAAAGCTGTGTGGTTGAGTATGGTTAGAGCTTAGAAATCCAGAATACAGATAGGAACGTGGACAATAATGATAAGGCTCAGCAAGTTTAGAGTTGTAACAAGGACTCTATTAGCAGTTGAAATAAAGGTCTTGTATGTTATGCTCTCCATAAATAGTGTCTAAATTCAGCACATGTTGAGCCTGCTGCAGATTAAGATTAATGGCTGTGGCCTGTATGAACTGATGGAAGAAATTCAAAGGCAGCCCATTTTTCAGGCTGTGGATTGGTACTGCTGCCTACTTTTTGCCTGATGTATAATGAGAGTTTTGAGGGCAAAATTAAAGAAGAAAAAATTAAATCTGTCCCCTGGAGCCTAAGGAAGTGCATCTGCTAAGAAGACTAGTGCCACTTAGAAGAAACTAAGTGTTTTGTTTGGAAATATGAAGCAAAACACCACAAGGGTATCAGAAATTAATAGAAGTCCATTCTTTCATGGATGCAGCTGCTTGCACAGATGGCGAAATTTTTAACCACTGATTTGAGTCACTGTGACACTATTTAAGCAATGCTTTCTAGGACATTTGGGTTCATTTCACCATGTTCAGCAAGCCTGGTACTCAGAGGCTGCTGTAAACGTGATCGAAAAGGTCCTTGCTATTGCTCTCACTGACAGCAGACCTTGGAATTGTCCATGTCATTCTGGGTTTTAGACATGCAGAATGGAAAAGCCACAGGGTCAAGATGATTTCTACTCAGATTTCAGAGGAAGTTCTGGAAAGCTGAGCAAGCTACCCCCAAGCAAGCAGCGCATAAAGGTATGGGAATGAAACGAAAGTGTCAGCAGAGATCTCAGGAAAGTTTAGATTTCAGAAACATGGATTATCTGGTGAATAAGGCTGCAGACAGTGAGTGAAAGCAGTCCAAGTGAGGCCATGTGGGCTGCAAACATCAGCGTTATGGAACTGGGGTCACCCTAACCTTTAGGACTAAAATTTTACCACAGTGTACTCTGGAGCTAAAGGATGTAATTTTGGCCCTGCCTAGTTTGGGCTTTTCTTCATCCTTACTCTTTCCAATCTTCACATTTCTTCCTATGAAAATGAGTATTTACCCTGTGCCATTTTTCCATGGAAATCTGTAGCTTGTTTTAGAACTTTCCAAAGCTTTCACCCAGCCCTTTGCATTGAATCTCAGAAGAGACATGGACTTGGGCTTTTGAAAAAAATTTTGGGGAGGGGATTATTGCACTCTGGGATATACTCAGGACAGTTGTAACATACTGGGTGGATTGCTATCTTGTTTTTGCATTTATTAGCCTCCTAAGTGTGATTTAAGGCAATATGTTTTGTTGTCAACAATGGGTGGAATGTGATGGTCAAGGTAGTGATGCAGATCGATTGGCTCTGGAATCCACCTGGAGATTGGTGGCTCATGTTCCTGGTGTGCCTGTATGGCTCATGGATGCATTACCTTAAGGCCTGTGTCTTCTCGCTGGCCCTTTCTTCCCTGCCTTATGTCCCCTGGCACTGCTTCCTGGACGCTGAGCCTAAGAACCTTTGCTCCACCATGGCATTTTTCCCTGGAGATTGCCAAGCACGGACAGAATCCCTTTAAACTACTAGGTAAATTAAACTTTTCTCTTTGAAATAGGTTGTTTTTTCCCAGCAACAGGAAAGCTTGCTAATGGCTGATGCAAGAAGTATATGGGAAACATGAAAAATTATGTTACCTCCTCCTGGAGAAAATTTTAACAAAAGCACATTTGTCTTTTATCTTTTATATGTTCATTAATTTAAGAAAACAGATTCAATATCTGTTTATGATTACAGAAGTTAACTTTTATTCTTCAGTTATTTAGACAGTATATTTCACATAAAATGGAAGCATAGGTGTTAGTAGAAGTGTTTAAAATATTTAAGAAGCAAAATGATGATTTTAGGAAGTTATTTATTAGAAACATACTGTTAAAATGATTACACAAGAATTGAAGATAGTTTATTGGGCAAGTCTCACTAAGTAGATCCTAAAACTGTCAATTCTGAGCCATTTTACATGGAAAAATGGAGCCAGTAAATATTTCTTACTTTCATGTTTTCAGGTGCTTCATATTTGGCAACCCACTTTCTCATTTTTTTTGAAAGTCAAAGAAGCGATTATTCAAAAGGAATAGTATGACTGCCTCATTTGAAAGGAATCATTTGCATGAAAAATAAATAATAATTTAGTCATGGTTTGATCTTTCTACTAAAGTAGTATTAAATTAAAGGTTTCACTTGTTAAAATCCAAAGCATAGTTTACCCTAAGTTGTCTTTATTTTCCCATTCCTCTTGACTTCCTTGTGAGCTTTCTCATCAGCAATTGTGCAAACACAGTCCGGTACTTTACTCCAAAGCAGCATAAGCTGCCTGTAATGTTGAAATCTGCCTTCAATTTATTGGCAAGATTTCTAAGTTAACGTTTGTGACAACTGTCCCAGGGAAATGATGGAACAGTTGGGTTGCAAACAATGGCGAGTGATTCCTGCTTCTCATTATATGTCTTTGTATGTGAATTATTTAGTTCAGTCATTATTTTCCATGATAGATTTTGTGGTGAATTGTCACCTTTAATATATGTTTTGCTGCTGGCTATATCCATGGGTCATGGATCGGATACTAAGAACCAGACAGTCTGACTCCAAATAAGTAGAAAGCTTTTATGAGAAGATTTCTATTTATTGCAAGGGCTTCTATTTAACACACAATGGCCAATGAAGAAAATACATTCAGCAAAATACATTCAGCATTAAGCAATAAATGTATGAGGGTAATAGTGGATTGCACTATACAGACATATAGTACTCATACAAATAATGATTTTATTAGTTGGTATTAATTTCTGTAGCACAAGGAAAATATGCCTGCACATGTAGTCCTTGATGAATACATTATCTAAAAGGAAAAAAAATATTTCAGGAGGAACATTTTGACATAGAAATGTGTTTATTTTCAAATTCGCAACTATCATAAATCAACTGTAGACATTAAATTTCTCAGATGTTAACCATAATATTGCATATTTGAATGAAAATGGACTGAGTACCTTTGCATAAATAAAAGTAAAATATTATATAATTTATAAGCCCATTTATAATTATCAATATATGTTGCTTTTGTTTGATAATGTATAGTCAGAGCTTTTTATACATAGCTTTAACTTTTGATTTCCATGAATAATATTTGAAACTTTTTAGTTGCCCATGAGAGATCTTAGCACATATTTTATTTAGTATGATACTAAATTCATAGAAAATACGTAGACATTGATGACAGAAAAATATGTAATGTAACTAGAGACAAACAACTGCAGTTTAAAACTGAGTCCGTGTCATTACACCACCTCAATGTTTATGTGAAGGAGATCGTTTAGTGTATGGGCAAATTTCTGTTAATAATTACCACTTCTCTTTTTAACAAACACATGTGAGAATCCGTGGAAGTTCTGAAGTTCTGAAATTTGAGGTTTAAGCCATGAATGAGTGTAAGATGACTATAGTAATTAATCATAATGTATCGTTACCTTCTATGTTAAGTAGTTCATAGATTTTCCAAAATAATTAATGAATTCTTTCACCTGTTTCTCTTTCTTTTTTTTTTTTTTTGCGGTATTAGGGATCGAACTCAGGACCCTGAGCTTACTAGGCAGGCGCTTATTCCACTGAGCTATATCCCCAGCCCCCTGTTTCTTTTTTCTTCACTTCTCTTAGCTAAACTACGTTCAGGTGTTAATGGGTATTCCACTCTAATTTTCAATGCAGTCATTTACTTAAGCTTTTCTTTTTATCATAAAACTACAAATAATCATATTTATTACATTATTCAGAGTCCTCCAGAAAACTAAACCATGTAGGGTGTGTGTGTGCATGTGTGTGCATGCGTGTGTGTGTGTGTGTGTGTAGACTAATTTAAATAATTAGCTGCCATGTTTATGGAGATGGATATCTCTGAAATGTGCTAGGTGGGTCCAAAGCATGTCACAAACCCAAGGAGCAGGAAATGCTGCTGGAGAATATTATACTTGATATCCAAAAGCACCTGCTGCTGAACTTTTAGTGCTCAGGGAAGGTAGGTGTTTTGGTCTTTGGTGTACTCAGGCCCTTAACTGATTGTAGGAGCCCCATGCATATAGTAAAATAATATTTACAGAGGACAACCTACAATACACAAGGTCCATTCATGTAAACGTTAAATTCATCCCAAAGAACAGTCAAAGATACACCCAGAATATTTCATAAAATATCTAGACTCTATTCAATTTGACACAAAAAATATAATCTTTATGGGCACATTTATGTATTTTATGTGAGACTAAAAATACTGACTAAAGTATTTAGTATATTCAGTTTTGCAAAAATATATATGAAGAAACCAAATACTATTAAGATTTACTGTGTAAAGAAGTGGAATGATATTGTGGTTTATTGTTTTTTCAGTTTTCAGAAGAGTTAGAATAATTTAAAACTAAACTTTTCTTCATTTCAAAACAAGATGGCTTATGAATTCCTTAACAAAAATATATAAAAAAATAAGATTAGTTAACTCTGTCTAGATGCTATTGGTCCAGGGCTGGGGATATAGCTCAGTGGAATAAGCGCCTGCCTAGCAAGTGCAGGGTCCTGTGTTTGATCCCCAGTACCGCCAAAAAAAAAAAAAAAAAAAAAAAATTTAGATGTTATTGGTCCATTCCACTCTAGGTTTCAAATTAATCATTTACTTAAGATTTTCTCTTTTTTGTTGTATAAATGAAAGATAATCATTAATTCCCCATATTTAACTGTGTAGTTCCTGAAACATAGTTTTGGTAAAATTTGATGGAGCTATTTCTTAATTCCCTGGATAGTTAAAGAAAGAAGCTGGGAAAATTTTTATATTCTGGATATTAGTATATTCCAATATATTTGTAATCATATGTAATCTTTCACTGGAAGAAATAATGACAATTAGAGTGAAAACAAAGATTTTAGTTGAAAATCCCTCTGAAAATTTGTAGATATCTATTTTTTATTTTTAAAAGTAAAAGAATTAAACCATATTAGCAAACAGACAACCATTTACAAAGCAGCGCAAGAATAGTACAAGCAATACTAAATTATAAACAGTGTGATGGAATTAACACTGGTTGTTGTATTGCATATTGATAACTTCAAAGTGGTTACTTAGGAAAACAAATATAGACATATGAGGTTGATCAAATAATCATTAACTATTTCTTTCAATATAGTGATAGAAATCAATAGTACAGCTAAGTTAGCTTTCCTGCATATATATATATATATATATATATATATATATATATATATATCTTTCCTCTTCTTTCTTTCCTTTTTTCCCTTATCCCAGTTGCTCTTTACTTTTGAGCAGTTTTCTTTCATTTCACATTGTTTATCATATCTCCTAATTTTTATTCACAATTTCAGGTTCTTACACTAGTGAAACAATACATTGCTTACACATGCAAGTCTGATTTATTCCAGTTATGAGTATGGTCTCTTGATGTGGTTATTTGCCTATAAAAGCCTCAAGTTTATCTTTCTTTATAGCTGAGTAATATTCCATTATATAAAAGAACCATAAATTTTTTATCCAAATGGATGGATATATGGGTTGCTTCCATGATTAAGCAATTACAAATTGTGCTGCTATAAACATGGGAACACATATATCATTGTGATATGATGTTTTTAGGTTTTCTGGAAAAATATACAGAAGGGGAATAGTTGGGGTGAATGGGATCTCTAGAGCTAGCTTGCTGAGGCATCTCCAAACTGATTTCCACAGTCCTTTCACCAGTCTTCATTCCCACCAGCAGTGGAAAAGAGTTCTTATTTCTCCACAGCTATGTGAGCATTTGTTTCTTGTTGATTTCTTAATGGTAGCCATTCTTACTGGGGTGAGGTGAAATCTCCATGTTGTTACAATTTTCATTCCTTGAATGACTAGTGATGTAGAACATTTTCTCATGTATTTATTTGCCATTTGTATTTCTTTAACTGAGAAGTGTGTATTCATCTCAGATACCATTTTAGGATTGGATCTTTGCATTTGGGAAGGTTGATGTTTTTTAGTTCTTTATAGGTTCTACATAGAAGACCTTTGTCAACCCCTATGTCTTCAAGATTTTTACCTACTTTCTCTTACAATAGATTTAGTGTTTCTGTTTTAATATTGAGATCAGTTATCCATTTTGACTTGAATTTGTTGCATGGTGATACACTTTGTTCTATTTTCAGTCTTTGGCATGTAGCAAGCCAGTTTTTCCAGCACCATTTACTGAAGAGGCTATATTTTGTCCAGTGAGGTTATTTGTCCCCTTGTCAAAGGTTAAGTGGCTCAGTGTGGTTGTGGTTTGGCTGTTTCTTTTAGTCTACTGCATTGATCCTCAAGTCTGGTTTTTAGCCAGTAACAAGTTGAATTTATTGCAGTAGCTTTGTAGTATAGTTTCAGGTCAGGGATTTTGATTCCACCTGACTTGTCTTTGTTGCCCAGGATTGATATTGCTATCCTGGGTCTCTTCTGATTCCAGATAAATTTTATGAATGTTTTCTCTAGATCTGTGAGGTCTGCTAATGGTATTTTAATTTGAATTGCATTGTTTTTGTATAACAATTTTGGTAGTATGGCTATTTTCACAATGTTGGTTCCTCCTATCCATGAATAAGGAATATTTTTCCATTTACTGAAGTCCTCTTTGATGTCTTTTTTCAGAGTACTATAGTTTTCATGGAACAGATCTTTTACTTTTTTATTAGATTGATTCCTAAATATTTGAATATCTTGGCTGCTATTGTGAAAGGTATGGGTTTCCTAATTTCTCTCTTAGTCTGTTTGTTATTTGTGTACAGGAATGCTATTGATTTTTAAGTGTTGACTTTTTATGCAGCTACAATACTGTATTTGTTGATTAATTCAAAGTGTCTGCTGGTACAGTGTTTGGGATTTTCTGTGTAAAACATCACATCATCTGCAAATAGTGAAAATTTCTTTTCTTGCTTATCTATTCTTATTCCTTTTATTTCTCTCTCTGCTCTAATTGCTCTGCTTGATGCTTCTAGAACTGTGTTGAACAGGAGTGTTGACAGTGGACATCCTTGTCTTGTTCCTTCCTTTATAGTGAAAGGTTTTAGTTTCTGTCTATTTAGTATGATGTTGGCCATTGTTTTGTCATAGATGTCTTTGATCAGATTGAGATAAAGAACATCTATTCTTATTTTCTGGAGGCTTTTTATCATGAACACATGCTGTACTTTGTCAAAAGCTTTTTCTGCATCTATTGAGATGATCATGTGGTTTTTGCCTTTGGCTCCATTGATATGGTATATTGCATTAATTTATTTGCAAATATTGAACCATCCCTGCATTGCTGGAATGCATCAAACTTGCTCATGGTGTATTATTTCCTTTATGATTTGATGCATTCTATTTGCTAGTATTTTATTGAGTATCTTTGCATGTATATTCATGAGGGAGATTGGTCTGTAGTTATCTTTCTTGGTTGGGTCTTTCTTAAGTTTTGGTATCAGTATAATAATTATCTCCAGAAATGAGTTAGGGACACTTACTTCCTTTTCAATTTCAGTGAAGAGTTTTTGGAGAGTTGACATTAAATCTTCTCTGAATTTTTTATGGAATGGTGCTGTGAATCCATCAGGGCTTGGGCTTTTCTTTTTAGGTAAGTTTTAATCTCATTTTCAACCTTGTTAATTGATAAAGGGTTTTTCAACATTTTTATATCATCCTCATTCAACTTTAGTAATTCGTACATATCTAGGAATCTGTCTGCTTCTTCTGAGTTTTCTATCCTATGGGAGTAAAGATTTTCAAAGATATTAATCATTTTTTGAATTTCTGTACAATCTGTGGTGATTTCATCCTTTCCTTACTGCATGAACATGAGGTTTTTCTTCTTTTGTTTTTTAGTAAGGTTGGCTAGGAGTTTATCAGTTTTATTTATTTTTTCAGACAAACAACTCTTTGATTCATTTATTTTTTGTAGTGTTTTCTTCATCTCAATTGATAAAATTCTGCCATGATTTTGATAATCTCTTCCCTTCTTTGGGCTTTGGGCTTGACTTGTTCTTTTTCTAAAAGTTTGAGGTGCAACGGTAGGCTATTTATTTGGTCTTTTTCTGTTTTCCTTATGTTGTGAGTTCACTGCTATAAATATCCTTCTGAGAAATGTTTTCTTTGCATCCCACAGATTCCAGTAAGTTGTATTTGCATTTTTGTTTGTTTTTAGGCATTTTTAAATTTCTTCTGTGACCCATTGTTTGTTCAGATGGTTGTTATTTCATTTCCAAGTGTTTATGGAGTTTTAGAGTTCCTTTTTTCGTTAATTTTCAATTTTATTGTACTCTGGTCAGATAATATGCATGGGATAATTTCAATTCTTTTGCATTTAGTTAGGTATGCTCTATGGCTAGAATTTGGTCTATTTTAGAGAATGTCCCATGTGCAGCTGAGAAAAATGTGTATTCTGATGTTGTGGGTTGCAACATTCTACATGCATCTTCTAATTTCATTTGTTCACAGATTTGGTTCAAGTCCGTTATTTCTTTGCTGATTTTTTTTTTCTAGTGGACCTGTCCCTTTGTGTCCAAGGGCTGTTTAGGTCCCCTATTACAATAGCGTTATTATTTGGTCTTTCTGTTAAGATTTGTCTTACATAGTTTGATGCTCAATATTTGGTGCATACATGTTTATGATTGTTATCTCTCCCTCTTGCAATTTTACAAGTATGTAGTGACCTGCTCCATCTCTTTGGATTGTTTTGGTTTGAAGCTTACATTGTCTGCAAACATAATAGCTACCCCTGCTTTCTTTCTGGGAAACTGTGGCATGGAGAGTTGTTTTCCATTCTTTGGCTTTCCGTGTATGGATTTCCTTTTGAGTAAAATATGTTTTCTGTATACAGCACATTGTAGGATTTTGTTTCTTAATCCACTCTGCCAGTCTATTTCTTTTCACTAGTGAATTGAGGTTATTTATATTAATGGTCATAAGTGATATATATTTACTTTCCTTTGTCATTTTATTTACTAGCTGTTGGTTTCCTTCTTCTGCTATCTGTTTTCTTGTTTGTTCTGCTTGAGTATTTCTTTCTATTGTTGTTCTTGAGATTGTGGTCTCTTTTTTCTCAGCCTAAAATACCTTTTAGTACTCTTTGTAAGATTGGTTTGGCACTCAGTTCTTCAGTTGTTATTTGTCATGGAAATATTTGAGTTCTCCATTAAATTCGAGGGATATTTTTCAGGATACATCAGTCTTGGTTGAAAGCTGTTTTATCTCAGAATCTGTAATACTTTGCTCTAAACTCTTGATATGATGTTTGTGTTGAGAATTCTGCTGTGATTCTGATGGGCTTTCCTTTATAAGTGATCTGTTTCTGTTGTTGATGTATGCCTGTTTCCTTTCTTGTCTTTGGATTTTTGGTTCTTGTGTTTTTTTTCTTTTTTTTCAGTTGTTGAGAGGATCAACTGTCTGACTAAATTTGCATGTCTGTATATGGGTCCATACATCTACAATTCGAAGATATCAATGGATAAAGCAATAACTACTGTTGAGACCATATCACCTTGTCTATAGATTAGTTGTGATTGTACTATTTTCTATGATAATGGGTGTCTGTTTGTCAATATGTTTTTGTACTTTTATGTTT